>JAWQFJ010032531.1:12500-17517 GCA_034096865.1 Theodoxus fluviatilis | reverse complement strand
TGCACACAGCTGTCATGGTGTCTTCACCAGTCAGGGCCTTCTCCACTGAAACTTGCTCTGTGCTGGTGCTGGGAATGGGAGATGACACTCCAGTGTCCTTGAACCTTTCCTTGTCTTCCACTGCACCACAGCTCTCACTCTCCACACCTCCAACAGCAGACTCACTGCTTGCACTGAAAAGAACATTACAAACCAAGGTGAGACCTGGTTAGTCAAGATGCCAGACTGCATCATGAACTAAATGACTTGCAGGTTTGTTGGCCAGTCAGTCTCCTGTCTTAAACATCCAATGTCTGTCTCTTGTCTTTTCTGCATCTCATGCTTCATGACAGGTGCATCCAGTCCATCAAGGCAATGCTGCTGGAGTCTGATTCCAAGACTGCTGGATGGGTCATGACATCAACATGGGCCATGGGGAAATACTTCTGCAGCTGTTCATGGTGAACAGGCATGAGAAACATGAAGCCAAGGCCATCCATGCAAGTGTTACTTGGACATTCTGAAGGGGAACCTGAAGTGGAGGATTAGAAATACACCCTAGTGTCAGCATGTAATGTGCCAACAACAGACTCTTGTGTCCTGAGTGTCTTCAGCTCTGTTGATCCTGACTGGACTTGCAGAACAATTCCTGTTTACTTGAAATAAGCGCATATCTTGTCACAACTGAAAGAGACAAATTACAATAGCATTCCATCAAAACCATTCCAAGAATGATTGATTGAGCATTAAATATAAAGATGGTTTTCTACTTCTGCACTAACCTTTCCACCAGAAGTCCAGTTTTTTCTGTCTTTTTTTCTTTGTCACTCTCTGCTGGAGCAGGCTGTTCTTCTGTCCGAAGAGCTCCCTCTGGAACTTTTTCTGGCCTCTCCTTGTCCTCCACTGCACCATTGCTCTCAGTCTCCAAGGCTCCACCAGAACACTTGCTGCTTGCACTGGAAACCATGTGCAGCACACACTGACCTCCATGGCATGAGCAGCAGCAAAAGTCAGAGACATGCAATGAATGACTCATCTCTAGACGGTACACAGTGTCAAACAAGGAGATAAGAGGCTCACTATCTACATCAACATATGAAGATGCTGCTTAGAATTGACCATGCAAATGCCTCTGGCAAGGGCTTCATAATACCTGCAAGGGCATGTGCATACACACGCACAATACACACACAATCTTACGAATACTACATCTCACACATACATTCAGATAAACATACATACAAAAGAGAACACATAGCTTCGGATTGACTGGGAAATAAGTGCTGCAAAATGCACAGGATTTGTCAGCATGCGTTTTTCTCAATCTCATTTGATGTTAAAATATTTGGAAAGAGTTTCATACTTTTTCATCTTCAATAAGAATAAAAAACTAAAGAAAAAATTGTCACTGCATGTCATTGCAACTTTAGCGCTATTTTTGCAGAAATCATATGCTCCACTTTCTGTCACACCCATGCATCATACATTACAGCAAATACTAATTTGATGAATACCTTTTTTCAACAACTCTGGCATTCTCTCCTTCCTCTGAGCATGCAGTTGCCCCCATGTTTCCATCAGCGGACACTGTTCCATCTGGAAGTTGTCCAGGGCTGCTGGGTGAGGGAGATGGGACTCCAGTCTCTTTGGACCTGTCCCTGCTCTCCACTGTGCCACAGCTCTCATCCTCTGCAACACCAGTCTTGCGGCCATGGCTTGCATTAAGTGCTCTATGATGAAAAAAATGCAAACAATTAATTACTCTTAATGATTATTATGCATGTCATTTCATGATGTGAATGATAAAACTATATGAATCAAGCCAACTGTATCACATTTTGTGCCACAATTAAAAAACAACAATCCTGCAGCTTTTGCTGTAACTTAGTTCAAGCAAAGATAGTGTAGGCCTATAGTAATTACTATACATATACACCATCTTTGGTGTATGCTAGATCTTTAAGTCTTCCATTCCCAGCTCAGAAAATCATGTCAAAGAATACTTACACAGTAGACCCCAAACAAAAGAATCTGTGTTCATATTCACAGAAAATGTTCTGCAAATAGGTGCCACGTGCTAACTCCAACTGCCCCTCACTCCTGAACAGTGATCTGTACTGTGAGGCTGGAGAGTGTGTGATACAAGGGAGGCAACTCTTGAAAGACGATGAGCTCACAGAGCTCTATGCTGTAGCCCAACTTTGTTTGTGCAGCTGTATTTTCTGTAGGAAACAGAGTTGAAACTATGGTGACGGATGAAAATGCTAATGAATTCTGTAAGACGATTGCTCTATGTGATCTTCTGGTCCTGAAAATACTTTGATGGTAATATATATATATATCTGGAGCAACATGTCTTATACCAAAGATTATAGGTTACACAAAGATAGTTCATTAGCTCATTCTCGTGAGGGTCGAGACACGTTGCGCCCCAAGCGGCTAGCACTATGGGAAATGCCTATAGTCCGTTTCAACATTGCACTGTATTTAGTCACATGATTATAGGATTTAGTGGAGACTTCGCACAAAAATGGCCTAGCAACAGATGTGCGATGGACCTAATTCTAAAATTTCCGATAACGTCATCAACTACCAAGGTTGAAGAACGAGTGACGTCACTATTTGACCGATTTGAAGAATAATAATTTTTAACACAGAGAGAACAGGGTCACCAAACGTTGCAATCACGTCGACCCGTGCACACGTGGTTCTGCGAGTGACCTGCATTTCGATTGTTAAAAAGTAGGAGCTTTCAATACCTTTTGATGCATTCAACATACAGCTTTGATAAATTAATGCTGTTCATGGTTTACATTTTCTTTGGATGGGGTTTCTAGTGTCCCCAAATTCAGCTTTTTCTGCGCGAAGCGAGACTATGTCCACCATTTTAAATGTGCAATGTTGAAACGGACTATAGGCATCTCCCATAGTGCTAGCCGCTTGGAACGCTGCAATTTTAGCTGCTTGTAACTTCAAAGAGCAAAAGCTCGGCATGAACTATCTTTGTGTAACCTATAATCTTTGCTTATACATAGAGGAAAGATTCAAACTCAAAGGGGGACAGTAACTGAGTAAGTGTCACACAGCTTTAGGCCCCCCAAAATGACACTCAAACCCAAGCAAATAATGTTTGTTTTTGTTGTCTTCAAATTAAGTTTCAACCAATCAAATTTATTTTCTCTTGAGAAATATGTTTGACTGGGTCGGAAAGTAGGTCAGTCTGTGCCAGTTGTTGTTGGTTGTTGTTTTTTTAAACCCACTGTAGTGCCATCATGTTCTAAGTTTAAAATAGACTTTGCCTCTCTGACCTCACTCACATATACTTTGTATGTGGAGTCCATAATCAACAACAGAACACAAGCACTGCATCAGTACTCTCATACCAAGGTCTGTGCCCATGCATTAATGTTTCATTAGAAAACAATTGAAGAAATGTGGCTTTTATGGTGACGATTTTCACTCATTCATAAAAAAGAATGGTTTAAGTCTGTTCATAATGATAAGTTTGATTACATTTCAGCACTGATTGTCAAAACTTACTGACCTGTAATTAGTCTGGAATGAGAGAGGTAAAGCCCAAGAGAATCAATCATATTAATGCCCTGCCCTTTAGCATTGTTTCTCAAATAGAAATGGTCAAAGAGAGCAAGACAAAACTGGACTGATGAAACACACATTCATCTCAAACTCTAAGATTTTTTCTCTCTCTCTTTTCTTTTTCAACTCTGTATATTTACATAAAATGTCAGTAAAATTTTGATTTTCTGTATTGTATGGTGTGACATTGTGTCAAGAAAACAGTTTCTGTCCTAAGAACACACAAATCAGTGAGAACGAATAGAAATCATTCAGTTTGTTTGATAAATGGAGCTTGCCGGTTTGTCCTGCAACCTCAAAAAGTGGAGGAGGAAGAGATGTTTGCCAATGTTTGCCGTGGTCTGTGGGTTCTGTTTCTTTTCATCAGTGGGTTCAAGAAATCATATGACTTTAACCCTAAGGTAAATAGCTCATATGTGTGAACTCTGATTAAGTTTTATTATTTGAAACAAGTTAGCTTTTTTTTCTTTCACAACTCTGTCATGGAAATTTAAAATTTTGGAAATTTAATGCATGTTCAAACATCATATCAAATACACACACAATATGAGGACATAATAGCTGAGATTAAAAACTTAAGGTCACTGTACACTGTACCAAAATGAGTCTTGTAGGTTATGACTTCATGCCCCACCCTCCAGGGGCTTAATGTCCTGAAAGCATAGATATTCAACCAATGAAAAAAAAATTGTTTCATGGTTACTCAAAAACCAGGATGCTTTATTCAATATTAATGTCCTCAATTTGTTTGCTGTTTTACTTGATATTTTCTAAATTCAAAGCCTATTGCCCTGCTTTCCCCATCATGCATCTTTTGCTGTAGGCCTTGCATCATTAGATTTTAGACTTATTATATTTCCAATGGCTAAAGTTCTTTGCTTTATTTTCTGGTATAGATTTGAAAATAAGTGTCCACAGCAGAAGAGATTCAGTGGATTTTGAAAAGGACTGCTTTCTAAAAACTTCTCAATGGTCAGGGCTTGCCAATGTTTATTACTGTTGTGGACTCATTGGAGCCAGCCAGCTGTTGTTAGGACTTGAATGCATCACTTGAACAGCTTTCAAACCTCGCCTCACACCAACTCGCTACATTGATGGGTATTTAAAGCATCTCAAATTGGCTATAATGTATGAGAAAAATGCTGTAATTTGCTGACATGAGAGGAGAATGATTAAGAGTGAGGAAGAGGGGAAAAGAGCAAAAGAATGAAGAGGAATATAATCTGAAGTAAACAAGGTGAAGATAAAGGGGAAGAAAGGAAAGTAAACTCAAGAGGAGCAGAATGAAGAAGAAAGGATATGAAAGCAGTAAAATGAAGGCATGACAGTCAATCTTGAGATATAAATATATGCCTCAAAAATACATCTTTGGAATTCAGTCTTTCCTAGATAACATAACTTTTGGATTAAAAGCTAGGCTGCATCCGTGTAACACATACCA
>JAWQFJ010032531.1:0-7500 GCA_034096865.1 Theodoxus fluviatilis | reverse complement strand
TGAATTATATTTACTTGTACAAGTCATGAAAGAAAACAAGGAGGGGGAAAAGAAGACACAAACAAAAATACATGTATAAGAGAAAACTACATGCATAGATATTTAAATAATCCCAGATTTTTCCCGTACCAGGGATAGAACCACAGCACTGTGCCTCGCACATTATCAAACCCCAAAGCATGCTCGCCTATCTCCTCGTGTCAAAAAGACATGGTTTCAACAAGCAAGTAGAGGCTGAGGGGCTGACTGTGTACTTATGCAAGAGGGGAGAGCACTGGGGGCTGGGCTGCCAGGAAATGCTACATATATTTTAGACAAGATGGAAGGGAGAGGATGTTCCTGTGCTTTTATTTTGGCATGTCACAGACATTGAACCGAGGCAAAGACAAAAAAGTATTTACAGGAACTTTCCCTTCCTTCCTTTATTTTGTCTAAAATATACAAGTATAGACATTGTCTCACAGAATAATAAACATATTCAAAGCAATTCTTAGTTAAGCTCATTTCTGTCTTCCTCTAATCTCTCTCAATCTTCCCCACTCTTTCTCTCACGCCTGCATACACATGCACACTCAAGAGAACAATGATGCCTGCAATCACCATCTACCAGTACCTCCCAGTCTCATGTCATGTGACAGCTGCTTCCCCAGAGAGGGATCCAGAAAAGCAGAAAACCTTCATCTAGGAGTACACTTTATTTCGTACTCAAATTGATCAAATAATAATGCATGTCTCATTTTTGGAGAAATAAAAATAAGAAACAAGATGGAGATAAATTATAGTCAAGAGACTTAGACTAGCAAGCAAATACTTGGTGAATGTCATTAGTCATACTGCATATAAGTCTTGATGAAGCAGATGTGTGCCACTACACGTATGAATGTATCAGTTCAGTTCAGTTTAGTCTCTTAACCCTGAGATGGGTTGTTGAGGCACCACTGATGACTTTCGGACAATCTTCCTCCCTCGATCTCTATCCTCTGTGGCTCGCTGTGAGTCAGCAAAGGTCAAGCTGTCCACTCTTTGATGTTGTCTTCCCACCTCTTTCTCTGCCTGCCTCTCCTTCTCCCACCTGGTACGGTTCCTTGCAGATGGTCTTGGCCAGCCCACTGCCTCTTGACACGTGACCGTACCACTTCAGCTTTCTGCTTTTCACGATTGAGAGCAGGTCTTCATACTGTCCAAATGCTCTCCTGATCCTGTAGCTGACTTCCTCATTCGTGACATCGTCTTTATATGAGATGTTCAGAATCTTGTGGTAGCATCTCATTTCCAGGGTTTGTATCCATCTCTGTAGTTCAGATGCGAGTGTCCAGGACTCTCATGCATACAAGAATACGGAGATGGCCAGCATGCGCATGAGCCTTGATCTTCGACGCGAGAGTATATGAATGTATACATGACTTTAAAGAATACTATCAATAAGAAACAAACACACGACACACACTAAAATCAAAGTCTTTCGGGCACGTTACAGACAAACATAAATGATGCAACATGTGACGTAAAAAACAACAACTTTAGAATGACATGACGTAGGCACTGAAAACTCTCCCTCTCTCTCTCTCTCTCTCTCTCTCTCTCTCTCTCTCTCTCTCTCTCTCTATCTCTCCCTCTCTCTCTCTCTATTTATCTCTATATCTTTAACTTTCTCTCTATAACTCTCTCTCTCTCTCTCTCTCCCTCTCTCTCTCTATCTCTCTCTCTCTCCCTCTCTTTTTCTCTATTTCTCTATCTATCTCTCTATATCTCTGTATCTCCCTTCAACTTTCTCTCTATCTCTAACTCTCTCTCTAACTCTCTCTCTAAGTGTTCATAGTTCCATCCATCTATCTCTCTCAGTCTAACATTCAGTCCTTCAGGGTAGTTGGTGCGCAACTTGAAGCGCCAGAACTTCTCTCTCCGCTTTCGGATGTTAGCATCGTCCACATGTATCTTCTCGATAATGGTCACTCTCATGTGGGATAGGCAATGCCCAGGGGACCTGAAGTGCTTAGCCACCAGGGTGTCTAAGTCATTGCGGATGGCGTGCGTGTGTCCGTAACTTTAAAGAATATGAAGAATTGATGAATCTGACAAAGTGATTCAAACTGCTATGGAAACAAAGTGTGTATCATACATCTATGGTCCTTTTGAAGGGAGCTGGATGTGTGCACACATTCATAATCAGTAGAACAGGTTCCTTATTTACACCTACACAAAACATACATGAGTTGATGCTATTCATTGTGAAAAAAGGGAGATTGCCATTGTGTACAGAATCATAAAGAAAGCTGGGAAATAAATGAAGAGTAAGAGTGATGCAATAATACATGGATGTGGTGCAGTGGAAAACACATATTTTCCTACTTTAATGCCTTGGCTTGCTTTTGGACACATTAGAGGAAGAAATGTCAGGATGCAACTTCAGCTGCCTCTGTGGGTACCAGTGGTCTGTATCAGCGCTGTTGGTCTGATTTTCTGCATTGCTGCGGCTTTGGGCTGAAGTTATGCTTCGTGAAAAAAATCTAAGAGCAGGTCAGTGACTTACTTACCGTATGTCAAGTCCATATTTGACCACTTGGCCATGCTCCACACGAATCTTCAGTGGCACCTTTAGGACGAATTTCTTTTCCATCGTCTTCCCGTCTGTGCTCATACTTTCTGTGAGGCCCAAATGGTCATCCTGTGTTTCATCTGCTGGAGCTCTCTGATGCGCATGCTCTTTCTTTGTCTCTTTGGATGGGGATGTCTTTGTTTCATCCTTGGCAGAGACCGACCTGCATTTAAATGACTCATTTAATTTAAGAACTCATTAGTACTTGAAGTAATTGCACACCACACATTAAGATATGTTCAATATTGCTAAAATGAAGATTTAAAAAGAGTAACTAATCTAAAGTGAATGGGCATTCCTGAGTTTAGATCTGCTCTCTTTGTACATATGTGTGTTATTTTCAGTAATCTGCCATTTTCATGCTCAAGCAAGCTCAAACTCAAAGAATGGACATACACTGTATCAGGATTTGTAACGTACATTTTCAGACCAATTTTAAAAGTTGCAAGCCAGGCATTTCGACAGTGGTTCTGGAGACTTATGTCAGAGTTCTGTCCCTGAGAATGAGGAGGTGACAGTGTAAATCTTACACTAGTTAGTAATAGCTTTAGAGTATGCATGATTAAGTTTGTGTGCATATGTAGCTGCTTGCAAGTGTGCATCTGCATATTGCATGGTCCAGAGGTAAACAGGCTTGACTGGCATGGAGGCACCTGGGCAGCAATCCACAGCTGTGACCACTGGTCACTGGATGCATTGCATGCTGCTTGTGATGACCAGGAGTAAAGGTCTCTTAGGGAAATTTTACATGCACTCAATGCATTTATTGATAAGCCAGGTTATTATCATGACAGTATGTGTGTGTGTGTGTGTGTGTGTGTGTGTGTGTGTGTGTGTGTGTGTGTGTGTGTGTGTGTGTGTGTGTATGTGTGTGTGTGTGTGTGTGTGTGTGTGTGTGTGCGCGTGTGTGTGTGTGTGTGTGTGTGTGTGTGTGTGTGTGTGTGTGTGTGTGTGTATTTATGGTGACCAGGAGTAAAGGTCTCTCAGGGAAAAATTTCCAGATGCACTCAATGCATTTAATGATAAGCTAGGTTATTATCATGACAGCGTGTGTGTGTGTGTGTGTGTGTGTGTGTGTGTGTGTGTGTGTGTATGTGTGTGTGTATGTGTGTATGTGTGTGTGTGTATGTGTGTATGTGTATGTGTGTATGTGTATGTGTGTGTGTGTGTGTGTGTGTGTGTGTGTGTGTGTGTGTGTGTGTGTGCATGTGTATGTGTGTGTGTGTGTGTGTGTGCATGTGTATGTGTGGTGACCAGGAGTAAAGGTCTCTTAGGGAAATTTCATATGCACTCAATGCATTTAATGATAAGCTAGGTTATTATCATGACAGTAAGTGTGTGTGTGTGTGTATATGTGTGTGTGTGCATGTGTGTATATGTGTGTATGTGTATGTGTGTGTATGTGTGCACGTATGTGTGTATGGTGACCAGGAGTAAGGGTCTCCTAGGGAAATTTCAGATGCACTCAATGCATTTAATGATAAGCTAGGTTATTATCATGACAGTATGTATGTCTGTGTATGTATGTATGTATGTATGTATGTATGTATGTATGTATGTATGTATGTATGTATGTATGTATGTATGTATGTATGTATGTATGTATGTATGTATGTATGTATGTATGTATGTATGTATGTATGTATGTATGTATGTATGTATGTATGTATGTATGATTGTATGTATGTAATGTAATGTAGTGTAATGTAATGTAATGTAATGTAATGTATGTATGTATGTATGCATGCATGCATGCAATGCATATCTTTTGTAGAAGATTCCCACCCCTGATGTCTGAGAGTCTATACCTGATTGAATGAATTGAAAATGTTCTTTCTGATCAGTTGATGATTTTAATGACAGAGGATGTTGTGAACCAGGGAATGCGCATGAAAGTAACTTGGTGAAGGTAGCTTGCCCAGTTGAAGAGAAGTGGATGAATTGGAATTCTACATAATTCTTCAAGGATATTATATACCATAAAGTGTTGCAACTGTAAGAAACCTCAGGGCTGTTGTTTTCAGGTGGTTGTGAATGTCGGATGTTGCATTTCATTTTGTATGTACCTATTCATGTGTGCGGAATTGCGCTATTTGTTCTCAAGAATAAAGCCATTTTGATGTGTGTGTGTGTGTGTGTGTGTGTGTGTGTGTGTGTGTGTGTGTGTGTGTGCGCTCGCGCGCGTGTGTGTGTGTGCATGTTGTGTGTGCAATAGGGAATGGGATGGAATGGGGTAGGATGGGATGGTGGTGTGATGTGTTTGCAGCTGAACAAGTGCCTATGTACAGTGAAATGCAAATGGCTTCCCTGTGTACTTTCTGTTATGTAGAGCTATAGTTACAATGTTGCCTGAAAAGCAATTAAATGATTCTAATCATGGCCACTTGGACAGGTGCTTTTTTGGTGTCTGGACTGCTGCTATTATTTGGTAAATTACAAGTATCATAAATTTAACACTACAACAAAGAGCACATCGCAACAAAACCATTACTGGGAAGTCAGGGGTTTGGTTCTTGCCTGTGGTTCTTGAGACTTGTGTCTATTCTATCACTCGACAGACTTCAGTTGTGTGTGGAACCATCGGTTATTCCCTTCTTGTGCAACAATTGCAGTTTGTGGACATTACAGAGCTATCAAAGGGATATTAAATTGATTTCAGCTGAGGCTTTCTTGTTATAATTTTCTGTTTGCAGGTAAAATTTGGAACCATAAGAACTTAAATCAATGCAGGAATAGCCAGAATATAGACCTCATTAAAAAAAAAAAGAAAATACAGCACCTTTTCAACTTGACTGATTACATTGTAAGTGGAACTACATGCAGTTCATCTTTGCCCAGACATGTTCATCAGATTTTGACATAATTTAGAATAATTACGTTACTCTCAGGATATTTGTCTACACTTCACAAAAGGTTATTCTACTTTCACTTAATTTCCTGTGAGAGACCTGGAGTGGGGATCAATTTGATAATGGGATCAAAGGAGAATTGAATAGCTGTTGTCAATAGTATAATGACATTTTGATGTTCAGGGCAACAAGTAAGAAAAATTTACAAACTCCATTTCATTCTAAATCAACTAATTATGGATACAACTTGTTACCCTCATTGTAAAGCTGTGATAAGATTTTTCACAGATTCTCATTTTTATTCTCATGTTTGACATTTGAGTGATTTGTATTTAATGTTTCTTCCATAACATAAGTGTCCCTCCCTTAACCTCTTCAGGGGTTATCTTTTACATGAGAATTTTTAGTAGTTGATATAATTGGTTTCATGTTTTTAATTGAATTTGAGGCCTTAGATGGCCTACCATGCTGACAGGCTGTAAAATAACTTCCATATTGCCCTGACTAAGCCCTTCACAAATCAGCATTTGTGGAATAAGTTGCATGTATCATTTGTATGTGATCAGTTATTGTTGCAGCGTGCTCTTCATTCCGTTGCTGTGCAAGGGCAGCTGATATCAACTGTCAAATGGACAATGGTGCAGAAAGTGAGTGCTTTGGTCAACATACCTGTCTTTCTGATCCTTTGCTCCAGGATCCTCAACCTTTTCCCCCGTCCCCTCCATGGCCCCTTGACAGTCTCTGTGATAGCCTGGTCTTTAGGGCATTGGTCTAAACAGAGAATCATCATCATCATCATGTTTGTTTTTTATTCTGTGAGGTGTTGACAAATCAATTTCTTGCCTACCTGTCTGTGCGTCCAGTAATTCTCCCCACCATCTGACTTCATTTGGACATGCGCTCTGTGTGTGCGTGCGTGTGTGTTTGTGCATGTGTGTTTGTGCATGAAGTATAATTTGCATCGTCGTCCATCTGTCCTACCCGATCGCACGTCGATCTGTGTCCACGTGTCCTTTGGTTAGACTTAGAGTTAGACTACAGGTGCGTCGATCTGTATTTTGATGCAGCAATTAAGCCATTCACTTGACTTACGCATAGCCCTATATAGCCTTGAGACAACGGAGATGTACCAATTTATCGTTTAAACAAACTTGAAAGAAACAGCTTGTCTTTTTTTTTAAAGTTCCAGGCTGTTTCCGAAGAACAACAATTACACTCATCGTCTCATGAGACTTGAAGTGTCATACGCCGCAAAGCATTTGGACACGAAAAGTCACGTGCAAAGAAAATATCTTAAATGTCAGTGTTATTCAGTGATAAGTGACTTACTTGGTTTTGTAACTGGGTCCGATATGAGAAATTGGCTGGAGAAATTAGCTGTAGTTACATCTTGGAGATCCCCAGCACGACTTCAAAACTGGCGGGTTAAGAACCCGGATCGGAAATGATGTAAATTGTGACGCAACTAATGGTCACATGATTAACTCCTCCAATTGTTTTCCTTCAACACCTCAATTGAGTTAACACCGTGTACCTTTAGAATACAATTACGTTTAATTTATCCTTAAGCAAATGCTGATGCTGTTTATGAAAAGAAAAAAGTATTTCGGAAAAGCTTCCATAAACGGGTCACACTATTGGACTCGTCCAAGGAGATGGGTGAAGAAAGACGGCCAAGCTACCCGGGCATACAAGCTAGCAAGCAACAGCATCTGACTGGCAAGCGATCTTGGTTGGTTATTTCTCAGTGAATTTGCAGTGATCAATACATAGAATGACAAATGGATTTGACGATTAAAATCTTTTTTAAACCTCGTTAAACGCAGCCAATCAGATGCTATGTCCCGCCAGTTTGTGTTTCCAGCCAGCTTGGCTGTCTTTCTCACACCCCTCTCCTCGGACAAGTCCATTCGTGTGGCCCGTTTATGGAAGCCTTTCCGCAAAACTGTGATCTCACTATTGTGCATACTTGTCAATTTCTTTAGGACACATGGAATCGTGCCTACTGTGCGGGCATCATACGCATATTTGAAAAGATTGTGCATGTATCGTGTG
>JAWQFJ010032530.1:5000-12844 GCA_034096865.1 Theodoxus fluviatilis | reverse complement strand
TTTGTGCATGTGTGTTTGTGCATGAAGTATAATTTGCATCGTCGTCCATCTGTCCTACCCGATCGCACGTCGATCTGTGTCCACGTGTCCTTTGGTTAGACTTAGAGTTAGACTACAGGTGCGTCGATCTGTATTTTGATGCAGCAATTAAACCATTCAGTTGTAATTGTTGTTCTTCGGAAACAGCCTGGAACTTTAAAAAAAGACAAGCTGTTTCTTTCAAGTTTGTTTAAACGATAAATTGGTACATCTCCGTTGTCTCAAGGCTATATAGGGCTATGCGTAAGTCGTTTCCGAAGAACAACAAATACACTCATCGTCTCATGAGACTTGAAGTGTCAAACGCCGCAAAGCATTTGGACACGAAAAGTCACGTGCAAAGAAAATATCGTAAATGTCAGTGTTATTCAGTGATTAGTGACTTACTTGGTTTTGTAACTGGGTCCGATATGAGAAATTGGCTGGAGAAATTAGCTGTAGTTACATCTTGGAGATCCCCAGCACTTCAAAACTGGCGGGTTAAGAACCCGGATCGGAAATGATGTAAATTGTGACGCAACTAATGGTCACATGATTAACTCCTCCAATTGTTTTCCTTCAACACCTCAATTGAGTTAACACCGTGTACCTTTAGAATACACTTACGTTTAATTTATCCTTAAGCAAATGCTGATGCTGTTTATGAAAAGAAAAAAGTATTTCGGAAAAGCTTCCATAAACGGGTCACACTATTGGACTCGTCCAAGGAGATGGGTGAAGAAAGACGGCCAAGCTACCCGGGCATACAATCTAGCAAGCAACAGCATCTGACTGGCAAGCGATCTTGGTTGGTTATTTCTCAGTGAATTTGCAGTGATCAATACATAGAATGACAAATGGATTTGACGATTAAAATCTTTTTTAAACCTCGTTAAACGCAGCCAATCAGATGCTATGTCCCGCCAGTTTGTGTTTCCAGCCAGCTTGGCTGTCTTTCTCACACCCCTCTCCTCGGACAAGTCCATTCGTGTGGCCCGTTTATGGAAGCCTTTCCGCAAAACTGTCATCTCACTATTGTGCATACTTGTCAATTTCTTTAGGACACATGGAATCGTGCCTACTGTGCGGGCATCATACGCATATTTGAAAAGATTGTGCATGTATCGTGTGTACAGGAATGGTGCTAGAACGGTACTGTTTTTTTACCGCAAAGCCCCACAGGGCCCCGCAAGGCCCCACAAAGCCCCGCAAAGCCCAGCAAGGCCCCGCAAAGCCCCTTTGTTTTTGTTCTCCTAGTCTCTTAGAGAGGCTGTGAGAAAGTTGGTTTGGGGGTGTGGGGGTGGGAGGGAGATGGTGTATGTATGTATGTATGTATGTATGTATGTATGTATGTATGTATGTATGTATGTATGTATGTATGTATGTATGTATGTATGTATGTATGTATGTATGTATGTATGTATGTATGTATGTATGTATGTATGTATGTATGTATGTATGTATGTATGTATGTATGTATGTATGTATGTATGTATGTATGTATGTATGTATGTATGTATGTATGTATGTATGTATGTATGTATGTATGTATGTATGTATGTATGTATGTATGTATGTATGTATGTATGTATGTATGTATGTATGTATGTATGTATGTATGTATGTATGTATGTGTGTATGTATGTATGTGTGTGTGTGTATGTCACGTTTCTCGATTTGAAATGTGTGGCTGCTGTTTACTGCTATATTAGAACACTGACGAACCCATTGGCAGTTTACCCCCAATTACTTCCAGAGACTCTCTGTGCGCGTCAAAGTCAAAGTGATTTTATTGTCATATAAGCTGCACAAGCCCTTTTAACAAGGGGGGAGTACAAAACATGAATTAAGTAGCACGTTTCCAAAATACACACACATACACAAATGCGCGCACACACACACACACACACGCACACACACACGCATGAGTAATAGCCATGTATGCTGGTATTTATTGCAATTATTAACATATGTTATGTGTGATTGTTGTGTGCATGTTGGCACCTTTAATATGTTTTGTATTAGGGTGTGTATCGTTTTCTTTTGTTTATGGGTGTAAATGTGTGTGTGAGCGCCTTGAGTCGCCTAAGTGGTGCGATATGTGCGCTTTATAAGTTATCGTATTATTATTATTATTATTATTATTATTATTATTATTATTATTATTATTATTATTATTATTATTATTATTATTATGATTATTATGATTATTATGATTATTATTATTATTATTATTATTATTATTATTATTATTATTATTATTATTATTATTATTATTATTATTATGATTATTATTATTATTATTATTATTGTTATGATTATTATGATTATTATGATTATTATGATTATTATGATTATTATTATTATTATATACACACCCGTATGATGATCATAAACTTCGACATCAATTTATAAAAGACATGACTGACATCAATCTTGATTATAGTAATCATAAACCATGGTTACTGAAAGTCATTGAGGATGGCTTGTCACGAACCTATATATAAACATGCAAATGGGTCTTTGGCCGTCTATTTTAAACTGCTCTGAAATGCCACATTTAAAATTGTAACCTCTTCAATGAAGCATTGACATCGAAGTCCCCGTCCTCTAATGCGCATCCTCATTCCACTGGGCGAAGAGGTCAGGGGGCAATGGAACGCATCGCCTAGAAGAGAAATCATAGTACCATTTAAAACTGTGTACGTGTACGGGTGTGTGTGTACGTGTGTGTGTGTGTGTGTGTGTGTGTGTGTGTGTGTGTGTGTGTGTGTGAGAGAGAGAGAGAGAGAGAGAGAGAGAGAGAGAGAGAGAGTGAAGTCGAGTCAATTCAAAAATTACATTTTCAGATGGAACAATAAATTTATAAGCATTGAACTGCTTTAAAAAAACATCAAACCATTTTTAAATGAAGATTTCTTATGGAAAGGTAGGTCAACTTACCTTGCATCCATCGCTCACACTCATCGCAGCCGATTGAGCTTGGACCTGTTGTGTCGCAACAAGCCACCTTACACTGCACGCATGGGTGTCGGGGTCGTTGGCCTTTGTGCATGACGTACAGTAAGCAGCACCAACTCACCAACACACTCACCAACACACTCACCAACACACCTGCAATGTTCACAATGATCTTGAAAACGCGCATATGATAGTTTTACGTTTATAACATTTACGAAATGACATAAACTAAATTATTTCTGTTTGTTTTTGGTTTATTTTTGTGTGATTACTGTCATTATGGTATTATAATTTGACAAACATCCTAACCAACATACAGACTGACTAACAAACTAACAGTTCGTATACTCATTACGTATTACGTAGATTTATTATTTATGATACGATTCGTCTAACAAATGTGACATATATCGTGATTTATATCTCTGTAACCCAAGTTACGTATGTTGCATTTTTGTCATCTTTATGTCAACTATAACCAGAACCACTCAGAGCTGCCCCATCTCTGTACAGCTTCAAAAGAGGCCTAAAGACCTTATTCCTCTTCCGAGACTGAAACGACAATATGCTGTTGTGTAAAGCGCCGAAGAGCAGCAGAAGTGCTGAATTCAGGCGCTCTATAAATGACTTACATACATACATACATAAGATAGCCTATGTTATCTCTCTCTGAAAAACAAAAGTCACCTCTGTTACTGTTAATAGTGTTATCATTTGTGTTCATTATTAATATTTCATGAATTGACAAACTGAAAAGCACAAGTCCAGTGAGAAAAAACTAATGCATAAAGAAAAGCAAAATATACACTCACCAGGAATCCACGGAACACCAAACACCAAACAGAGAATGAGTTTTTATTTAAAAAAACTAAGAATGCAATTGGTGAACTTCTAGGGAGCATGCGAGGATCGCAGTTTTCTGACCAGTATTCATAGATCGGGTGAGCTCTCCATTGCTGCTGACTATAGTTAGTTGTTCTCAAAAATCCTTTCTCAGTCTCTTGCCGAACGGACTGACCACCCCTCACTAATGCAACTTTTAAAAAAATGGGGGGGGGGGGGGGGGGGGGGCCTTGCGGGGCCTTGCGGGGCTTTGCGGTAAAAAAACAGTACCCGTGCTAGAACTGTCATCAGCATGGAGGAGTCCAGAATCCCCCGGCAGCTCTTCTATGGCGAGTTGGCACAGGGAGGTCAGAACCAAGGATATCCAAAGAAAAGATACAAGGACAACCTCAAGGCGAACATCAAATGGGCAAACCTCTAACCACGGCACCTTGAGGCCACTGCTGCCGACAGAACCATCTGGCGTGCCACCACCCGAAAAGCTGCAAGAGCTTTTGAAAATGACCGCCGTTGTCGTCTTGAAGCCGCGCGAGCAAGGCGACACAAAGCTGCTTCAACCTCTGTCCAGACCGGTGTTCCTTGCCCCTCCCGCAGCCGCCTGTGTGCCTCGGAGTTTGGTCTTCGGAGCCATATGCGCATCCACAGATGATGGCACAGTGAGTCGTCTTCCTCGACATCGAGAGACAACCAAGAAGAAGAAGGTGCTAAAACTGTACCCTGGGATGCGCTAGTAAATGTGTGGACCTTGACTAACCGCAGAAAACTTGCTCAGGGGATACGAAGCAAGAGGACCAATGAAATTGTTTGCTCACGACACTTATGAATTAGTATAGTTACGAGAAGTTGTTTAGATTTTTTTCACTTTTTGTCAAACTATTAATTTAAAAATGCCGAGTATACACACGATCGGAGCGGCTCGATGCCCCCTCCCCCTTTCCCCCCATGAGCTGAGTCCCTGGCTTCTTGGCCTTAGGCCCCTGCTTCAGTGGATCCGTGGAGGGCGGCCCCAACCAACCAAACATGCCCCCGAGGGGACATCGGGGAGATTTCGGGTCATTTGGGGTAGAATACGCAGGAGTATGGGTCTTCCATTTATTCATCTCCTCTAGCGAAGAATTCGAAATCATCGACGCCTCGGATAGTGCAACGTACGGCCGCAGCCGCAAGATGGCCCCCTCGTCAGCTGGAACCTCCAGCCGCTGCGCTTACTGAAATGGACGATTCTTGGCTCCACTGACACATGTTTCCATTGCTCTTCGTCGAAAACAATCACAAACCGATCGATTTATGGAAATGTATAGATCTCCATGTGAGATTGGGGAAGAATAGATCCTACGCAATTCGTAAAAGGCAGCTGGTAAAGGAAATAGACTCTTGACTTGGTCAATTTCTATTAACGTCTGTGATATGCGTATTTAATGATCTTACTTAGCCAACATCCTGTCACATCGACTACCCCCAGTGATGTAAGGCCTACTCTCGCTGCTGATCACGAGGCCTGGAGACCTACCATCATCCAGGCTGTCTCTTCGAAACAACTGCAAGGCCAGCCTTGAAGACGAAAGGAGGAGGAAGAACGTGAAATCCCAGCACCCAACCCAGACCAGACCTTCATCTGCAGCTCCTGTGGTCGCATCTGCCTGTCTCCTGTTGGACTTGTCAGCCAGCAGCGAGCCTGCTACCGTCGTGCACCACGCTCTTCCTAAATCTTCGTTTGCGAAGTTAAACCATGATGGTGATGATAGTGATGATGATGATGATGATAATGATGATGAGGATGATGATGATGATGATGATGATGATGATGATGATGATGATGATAGCCTACAAAGGCTGAGAGGTTGTTAAACATCATCTATCCGTCATGGGTTCAGTCCCCACCTGTGGTCCCACATTTTTTCCTGTATGTCCCACGCGAGGCTTCGGCTCTGTGTTAAACATCACGGAAATATAGGTATTCCATATGTCCTGGGTGTATTCGCCGCAGTAATCAAGGAACACAGGGATGAAGAATGTTTCGGACTGCGATGGACATACCTGCAGCAGGTACGCAAGGAAAGAAAGTCAACGCATTGTTGCTCATGCTGTAATATAGGCGTTGGGGAGGGTTTAGTAAAGGTTTTTGGCTGAACCATCTCTCTTGAAGAAACTGAGTACTCACAGGAAGCAAAAGCAAATTCACGTGAGGTATATACTTTTTTCCGAACTAAGCTAGGTATATTCTTCCCAACGATGTACTTAGTTGCTCACCATCCGGCTGGAGCCGCTCGATACAGACAGCCTGCCCAAAACAACAACAACAACAACAACCTTTCGATGTAAACAATCGGATATGTTTCATCGTATGGAACTGCACAGATACGTGTGAAGTATGCAATAGAGTTTTACTTGTGAAAAGTAGTAGGAAGGAGCATGAAGGTTTTTTTAAGCAAGTGACAGCCCTTGAGGGGATATTTTAGGCTAGGAGGATAAGCCGGTCAGATGTCCCTAGACCGGAGATCGTCAGGACATATGACCTGAGCACATGACTACGTTGGTAGGTTTGGCACTCAAGCTACGTCACAGACACACGAAACAAACATACAAGTACGAAATCGGCTGCAGCCTGAGAAATTGCGGCAATGAATATAGTTACGAGATTTAAAATCATTGTATTAATGTCTACAATAACATTGATGATAAATAACTGTTTCGACGATCATTGTCGATTGCCCAATCCTGATGTGCGTCACGATATTTGACACTATCGGGTGGTCTTCACCCGGAGATTGAGATAATGCAGCCAAACAGGCACGGCGAGGTATTCAGTGTCCACCCAGAAGAGACTGGTAGGTCAACGCGTGGTGACGTCCTGATATGGACAGGATCAAGTGTAATCCGAGGCTACTTGCCGTTCAAGGCTGTTGCCATCCAGGCTGTGAGTGAGTGAAAGAACACCTCCTACGAGCGAGTGAGGTATATAAGCAGGTGAAGAAATCATGGAAGTTTACTAGTGTTACCGTTTAAGTCCACAATAATAAACACAATAAATACTTGATACACTTTTGTTCACAAACGTGGGCCAAAAATGAGGAACGAGAGCAGGAAAAGGAGAGACTGGAAGAAGTTCCCGTTTTAGGCTACTTCCTCCGCTGCCTCGGTGACAAAGTCGCCACAGTCAACAATGACCCAAGGGAAACGGGGCTGGCTCACCCAGCGCATCTCCCTCGCCATCGTCATGGGCAATGCCCACTCGGTCCTGTCATCCTGTCGACTCCCTTAGCTTCTCTTTATGCCTCTCCCCTCGCGGTTGGCGCGGTCTGTTTCGCATATGCCCTTTTCTAATGCTCCTTCCCCCATTTTTATAGCTATTCCTCTTTTTCCTATATGTTTCAGCTAGACGTTTCGAAAGGTTCAGCTGCCCATTCAGTTTTAGACATGTACATGTACATACACATTTTTCTATGTTGAGGGTCCGCCGTTTCAGGATTGCGTCGCATTTTTCTCTTTCTTGTCACCTGCCTCGTCAGGAATTTATGGAATGACCAAAAATTACCCTACGCTAATCAAAGAGTATCTATACCGTTCTCAATGTGCTCTTGGGGGGAAATGGAGGGGGGGTATGAGATGTGTTGGATAATATCACATTGCAATCATCCATGCAAATCGCCCATTCAATGTCGACAACGTGGGAGGTTTCAATACTGCACAAAACTTCATTGTTTAGATTCGTCTAATTCCGTTTTGTTCGTAAGGAGAGCCCTGAAAAGGTACAGTTCGTCGCCCGTTCAGTTACTCATAATCTTTGTTTCTCATCTTTCCTGTCATTCTCTCTCTCTCTCTCTCTCTCTCTCTCTCTCTCTCTCAGACATCTGTCCTTCGGTGATAACTAGATATGTGTTGTCTCGTCACAATACAGTCTATACGAATGTAAGGTGATCGGCAGCAGGATGCAGGGAGACGCGACTTAGTTTGTGTATATGTATTTTAGCTTTGAAGCATGGATAAATCATATTTTACTAAATGAAAATAACTTGTACTTT
>JAWQFJ010032527.1:0-23179 GCA_034096865.1 Theodoxus fluviatilis | reverse complement strand
GACCAACACAGATCTTAGCTTGTCCAGACGTGACACACCATGCTCTACCAGCCCAACCCCAACAGCCTGAAGACCACAGGAGGGAAACAAGCTCCCGCGGATACTCAAACGTCAACAGGTTACAAATCACGGTTGAGACTGCTCACGCTAGAAAAACGTCTTTTAAAAAAAGTTGCCTTCGGCCAGCCAAAGATTCACAGCTATGTCCTTGAAGTACACTAAGCTTGTCTTGACATACGGGGAACTATGAAAAAAACGTCACGCGATGCTCTTCTTCTGCAGTGAAGAGTCAGCGTCTGCCCCTACACAAGCTGCTTGGCTGATTGTGGTCTTTTGTAGAGAAAAAGCTATATACCTCTTGCAAAACCTTATGTGGCTCACTCATGATGTTTTTCTATGGATTTTTGTCGAGATCATCCTTGTCGTTCTCATCGCTACTCGTGTGGCTGTCTCCTCCTACCCGTCTGGGATTCATGACGTACCTGTAATACAGACAGTACAAAGGACTATCATGAGGCTCCGCTGATCCACAGTAGAGGCATAATTTTGCTACAGTCCCTCCACTCGTCTAATCCTCTTCGTTCTCGTCACTCTGGTCACTGTCTTCTCCCGCCCATCTGGATTTCAGTTCGTATTTGAAATACAGACAGTAAAAAGGATTGTCATGAGGCCTCGCTGATCCACATTCAGGGCATATTTTGGCTGCAGTCCCTCTACTCGTTCCTTCTTCAGCACCGAGGGATAGCTGAGCTGACATTCTCTCGATCTCACGATTGAGATGGCACAAAGGATCTTCCTCAGGCCTTGATGTCCTCAGGACGGGAGTTTCTTGACTCCCTTCAGCCTCAAGACGCGGCTCTGTCTCTTTCTTACAAGTTGCCATTTGGTGCTGAAATGGCGGTAATACACCGAGGGATAGCTGAGCTGACATTCTCTCGATCTCACGATTGAGATGGTACAAAGGATCTTCCTCAGGCCATGATGTCCTCAGGACGGGAGTTTCTTGACTCCCTTCAGCCTCAAGACGACAGGTTTTCCGATTCTTGGATCGCGGCTCTGTCTCTCTCTTACAAGGTGTCATCTGGTGATGAGGCATGAATGCCACAGACTCGAAGGATCTCCTCCTTGTGGAACCCTCTTCGTTGGAGTCATCTGTGTCATCAGTCGTAGGAGCGTGGCGTCTTCCTCGTCTCTGTAAACTTCCCTCTTCTGCAGAAACCATGGAGCTTGTTTCACTGTATTCATTAGGGGAAAGTTCAGTATGATTCGTCTGGCGTTTGAAGATGTAGCTGCCATGTCCCACTGTCTGTTGTCTTTCCGGTGGGCTGGAGACAGAACTCTGGGAATCAGATGAAGATGTCGGATCCCCAGCCTCACACCCACGCTCATCATCTTCACTTGAACTGCTGGTGTCATCCGAGATCTGCTCTTCCATCCTCTTTCTACCATCCTTGCGCCTCTTACCAGAACTCTTGCCTTTGCAATACACCCCTGACGTGTTCTCAGAGCTTTCTTCTTCATCTCTCTCCTCTGACCTGGGAACAACGATCTCCTGGACGGATAATTCGCAACGAATCCTCTGGATGAATTTTACGCGCTGTCTCGACTGGACGAATACTTTGCTCTGTCTCCACCGTGTCTCAACGCTGAAAGGAAGACCCTCCCCGTACCTTTGGCGTCTTGGGCCATGGTGTCTTGGGTCCTGCTGACGTTCCCACCCTCTCTGCTGGTCCCTGCTTCTTTGTGGGCGTGCGTCAGAGAAACCACTCGAGTGGGGCCTGTACTCCTGTTTCCTCCTAGATTTCCTCGCTCTACAAGCTCGGCAGTGGCACCTTTTGTCTCGTCCCACCCTCCCTGGAGAGGGAGTTTCGCTGTCCTGGGCTCTTTTGGTCGCCTGCTCTGTCGGGTGAATGTAGCTGCTGTGAGCACCGCTGTGTGCACTCTGTTTCCTGCTGTGCTTGCGTTCAGGACTTGGGGATCTGTTGGATGCTCCCATGCGTCTGACTGGACGACCCTGCACATCGTCCTGCAACTGTTCCTCCTGCATCTGTTCCTCCTGCCACCGTTCTTCCTGCTCCTGTTTTTCCTGATCCTGTTCTTCCCAATCCTGCTCTTCCTGCTCCCATTCTTCCTGATCCCTCCACATGCTGCCCCTTCTGTAGCAAATGCACAAAGAAGACTGCCTTTAGAAATTTCAGGGGTATTACGAAACACATGGCGATATGAGAATGAATACAACCAGAACAACAATTTTCCACATTTGTTTTCTTTTTTGCCTGCCATTGCTAAGAGTTTCCATACTGCAAAAGAAAGCATACACGTGCCTATCACAAAGGAAGATTCTCTCTCTCTCTCTCTCTCTCTCTCTCTCTCTCTCTCTCCTCTGTGGAGTGACCTATTCGAAACTCAGCCTGTTCCCCATCACGTTGTTAGTTATAAGATTCCCGGTACATGCATTGAAATCGTTTGTTCATTCGTTCTCTCTCTCTCTCTCTCTCTCTCTCTCTCTCTCTCTCTCTCTCTCTCTCTCCTCTGTGGAGTGACCAATCCGAAACTCAGCCTGTTCTTCATCACGTTGTTAGTTATAAGATTCCCGGTACATGCAATGAAATCGTTTGTTCATTCGTTCTATCTCTCTCTCTCTCTCTCTCTCTCTCCACATCGTTCACATCTCACCTGATCAAAGAGCAACATGCCTACATATACATGATGAAACTTCCTCAGGGATGTGGAGAAGCTCAATGTGCCCCAGGGATTCCCACTTGGCCCTTTTTATTTTCTATGCTCATAATTGGTCTGCCTTTACGTATATCAGGCTCTTGCGTTACGCCCAATCCTGTACTGGTGAAGTGAAACGTTTATGTATCAGCTTCAGATGTGTCTACAGCAAAGTTAAATGTATCTTCCACTGGGCGAGAGGTTCTAACCTCGTGTTACCCTTGTTTATCCTACAAGTGCTGAAAGAGAAACAAGCGTTTTCAAAAGGAAATGGGTAAAGTATTGTTTCTCATTGTTCTGACACTCATTTCCAGAAGCATTGTGACATAATGTTCAGTTTGGCACATTATTTGATTAATCAAACAGGAAGCGTTGTTATATGGAAAAATTCCAATTCGCTGGGGTTTGATGCAAAAACATTTCCATTGATGAGATTCCATCTTCACAGGTAGACTGTTTTGTCAGAAAAAATAGGGAGAGATAGACGTTTGTTTTGTTTCGTTTGGGGGTTTTGGTTTGTTTTGTTTTGTTGTTTTGTATGTACAGTACACGACTTTGACCCCTCCTGGAGCATAGGCCGCCAACAAGGGTTCTCCAGCCATCCCGGTCCTGAGCAATATTTTCCAATTGTCCCCAAGAGTGGCCTGTTCTCTTGACATCGGCGTCCAGGTCTCGGCGCCAACTGTTGCGAGTTCGACCTCTCTTTCTCTTCCCTTGCGGGTTCCATGAAATAGTCCTGAGGCCAAGCAGCTCTATCGTTCAAAAGCGTCGGATAGTTGTTCATACCAAAAAATATTTGTTCTCATGGGTTAAGGGAATATTCTTTGTTGATATTTTGTACACTCTAACTATCAAATGAATCTAAATAACGTATGATAATTAAAAGAAGTTGGAAAAAAACCTCAATGAAAAACGTCTACCAGATTCAGAGTTGCGTCCCTTGGATACGCGTATGCACTGCTGCGAAGACATTACGTCTCTAGATTTAGCGAGTTTCACAGAGATTAAGTGGAATACCACCATATGGTCAAGCAAGCAGTGGAGTACTTTAGACGGCGAAGAACGTGTGATAGCTGAGAAACTTCTTGCTTTACAATCAAAGCCTGAAAGTGAAACACGTTGCTTTCACCTGTAATCATGTAATGGTACAATCGTTTCACAAACAAACGAAGGATCGAACAGGCGCAGCGTCGCTTTGAGAAGGGTAAAGCGGCGGGAGCTGTTTCACCGAGGAAAAAATGAGACCACAAGGACAGAACAGCCGAGAATCGACTACCAGAAGCGAGCATACCCTGCCTCCTGTCTGTATTGTGTGCAGAAAGACTAAATCTTAAAAAAGCAAATCGACAGGGACTTGAGCTCCAGAAAAACTCGTACAAGTTGAACGTTATACTTTCGTTACATTTTAGTGAAAACTAGTTGATTGATTGCCTGATTGATCATTTGAGGTCTATTTACACCATAATCATGTGAGGAAAATAGTGTTGCTTGTTGCACGAAACCAAGTTTTAGGGGCAGTCTAGGGAAAATAAATAATGTCCAAAGAAAGTCAGTAGGTAGGAGGTATATGATCAAAACAAATGAACATGATCTTAGGCTCAAACAATCCCCAGAATACAGATTTAACGTAGAAAAATGAACAAAGTGGTAAATACGCATAAGTTTTAGTGCGATAATGAGTGCGCAAATATTGTATTTTATTTTTTTAACCAGATTTTCGGCGATAATCTTAGAATGGCGTCTTACCAAAGTGGATGCTAGTAACGATCTTTTTGGAAACAAAATTAACCATGATCTTAACATTAGTTTAACCTGAAATTTGACAAACAAATAGAGAAATGGATAATCTATACAGAAATTTATATTTTATTAGCAGCTGCCACCACAACTCTCTGCAATGCACACAACTGTGTGCATGTGTTGGGTGTGTGAACAAACAGTCGGCGTTGGTGGAGGAAGACATGGACCACACAAGTGACACTGACAGTAGTGGTTCTGACACTGATATGTATTTTGAAGGAGACATTGATTCCATTGATTCAGTCTAGGAATGATTTCAACAGCATTGTGTTTGTGTGGAGATTGTGCAACCAAGAGATGTGCAGAAGGAATAGGTCTGTGCACATTGCTACGTATGTTGACTATCATCAAGGGAGGCAACTCGAATGATTTGAGTCAAACAAGTTTTTTTATTCTTAATTAATTGCTTACTAAACCTAAAATCACTAACATACTCCAATACATGAATTATTGTAATATTTGAACATGCCTACTTACTTTAGTCGGGGAAAATAACAAGTTAAAACACAAATTTTTTATTTTACTTTTTACCTGTTTGCGTGAAAAACGAATTTCAAAAACAGAAAAATCTCATTATTTAGATTCTACCCAAAGTTAGAGTATCTCAAAATGTCATGTACTAGGTGTCTTCTTTCAAAATATGTCAAAACTTTTTGGTATGAACTTGTAGCCGACACTTCCTTTTTCTAGGGCTGATAGAGCTGCTTGGCCTCAGGACTAAAAGGGACTGTCTGGTGGTGTTTGAGACCGGTTTGCGTAATGTGTGCCCTAACCATCTCCAGCGCCTTTGAATGATCTCTTGGTCTGCTGATTGTTGGTTTGTGCGTTGCCAGAGCTCCTCGTTGCTGATCTTTTCAAGCCATCGTATCTGTAGAAAGCGGCGCAGACATGAGTTGATGAATGTCTGGACCTTCTTGTTGGTGGTTACAGTGGTCCTCCAGGCTTCGGCGCCGTAGAGCAGAACAGACTTTACATTGGTGTTGAAAATCCTGATCTTTGTTTTGATGGACAGTTATGTTGAGCTCCAAATGTTTTTCAGTTGGAGGAAGGCTGTCCGGGCTTTTCCAATTCTTGCCTTCACATCTGCGTCGGTTCCACCTTGCTTGTTGCCAATGCTACCAAGGTAGGTGAAGTCGTCTACTTCTTCTCCTTCTAGCGCTTCGCCATTCAGTGTGAGGGGCGATGTGTTGGTAGAGTTGACTTTCAGGAGCTTGCTCTTCCCTTTGTGGATGTTGAGGCAAAGGCGAGTAGAGTTGTCTGCCACAATGCTGGTCTTTTCCTGCATCTGCTGCTGGGTGTGGGAGAGAAGGGCCAGGTCATCCGCAAAATCGAGGTCATCAAGTTGTGACCACAGCGTCCACTGGATGCCGTTTCGCTTTCTTGCTGTGGATGTTTTCATGACCCAGTCGATGGCCAGCAGGAACAAAAACGGCGACAACAAACAGCCTTGTCTCACTCCTGTCTGTACCTGGAATGCCTCTGTGAGTTGACCTCCACGGACTACTCGGCATGAAAGTCCCTCGTAAGAGTTTTTGTATGTACGTGCAGTGATGTTCTTGAGGTGGATTTAGCGTTTGGCTACCAGTTTGTTGTTGTGTGTGGGTTGGGCGCGATCTTCCAGGGTTCTCTAAATGTAGGTTGAATCTGAATGATCTGATCCTGTCCTAAGCCAACTCACACCCACCACCCACACCCACCACATACTCGATCGACATTATGTGGCACGAAGAAGGCAACGTGTTATGACCCAGATTGCTCGAGGTCTAGGGATTAATCAACAAACCAACACAATTATGAAAGTTAACAAATAATTATATTTCAAAATAAAACAGTATCTTAACAAAGAAAACCCATCCGCAAGCACCGTAGAATTTAGGACCGCAAACGCAGCGGTAATATAAAGTAAATTCCAACTTTAGCAATTCTACTATACTTGTCCGCCAACACCGCGTAATACAAGCAGACAACAAACCAGCAAGTCTATTTAGGCCTACATGTAGAAATATTATTCTAAACGCACCCCGACAGCACAACAACCAGGCTGTCCTTCTGCATGAAGTAATGGGGAGCCCTGAGCCATCAGATCCTAGTCCATAATTATATACACACATTATGCTGACACAGCACCAAAGACTGCAAATGATAATGCCGAGTTATCGTTGCTCTGGTTGTGGCAGACGAGCACATCGCGCTGCTCGAGTTCCTGGAGCACAGTCCCAAACTCTCCGCGACCACAGCTTCCATCTCATGAGGCAGACATCATCGGCAGCTGCACAGTGCTATATCTACCTGACAGACACACGAACAGAAATCCGCTCTCGTGTTTACCAACAAAATCTCAAGACATACAACTTTTTCCTATACGCTTCCACATTGCAAGGAGAACCGTTCTTGGTGACCATCAAAAATACTAACTTTTTTTTACAATTACGACAGGGGAAAATACTCAACATCTGTTTCAGAGTCCTTTTTTCCCTGTTTTCTGTGTTCTCTTCGTTTCTACATTCTCGGAGATCAGTGGAAACAACAACAATAACAGCAACAACAATAACAAAAAGAGAAAGAAAACAAAAAACAAGATGACTTTCTTTGTTTGTACCTCTTAGAATATTTCGATGCCTTTTGGCAACTTCTTCAGTGCTCAACGAATAAAATAGCGTCAAGATGACGTATAAAAAGAATTACGTGTGCTATGACGTCAGACATTCTTATACTTGGATGTTCTGGCTGGCTAATTATCACGATAGTCCACAAAAATGAGCAAATATAAGTCCAAGAATTCTGGAGAAAAAAAACAGCATATCACACACACACACACGTGCACACATACACACGCAAATACACACACACACCTACACACACACACGCACACACACAAACACATACACACACATACACTCATACACACACACACACACACACACACACTACACACAGTACACATTCCCTGTCTGGGAACCATGTGCTGTCTTCCTAGTTGCCTGCTTCCTCATTCGGCGGGTTGGTGCAGACTTACAGAATTTGTTGAGTAACTTTGAAAGCAGGAGTCAGTCAATGAAGTTCCAAATTAATAACTGATTTATTCTATCATTAGGTGATAGTCCGCAATTGTTCATATTTATCAAATCTCCAAGCACAAAACAAAGGAGTAAACAGACTAACAGGTTTATGAAGAAAATCGATCAGATTTCAAAGACAGTTGAATAGTTCAAGTTTCAGAAGATTGTTGGTTTCATGTAGGAATACAAAATTATGAGGCGAACATTTCTTTCAGCTATAGTAGCGGTGAGGATTTCTGAGCTTCTTGACTTGGCTAGTGCTCTCTCAACTGAATCCGTGACTACTGTAAAAATAGACAGAACATATTAAACCCTTAGGCTAGTTGCTATCTGGTTTAAGAATCAATTTGGAATTTGACAAATGAGCCTGGTCAAAACAGCTGCAGTTACAATTTAGCTTACAAACCAAGAAAAGCGTTGACCGAAAGAAACAATTTGAACAGATTTGAAAACAATTTTGATAACAATAAACAGATTTAGACTGAACTCGTTTCACACGAAAAACACGACAGAGTGTAAACGATACTCAAAAATGTATACAGCAATATTTACCAATAGTGGCCGCTCAGGAAGAACAACCGTTGAAGACAGCAGCAAGCACAGACAGAAGGTAGTCCACGAATCACAGATCTGGTGGATAAATTAGCTATTGAACGTAGACGATTAGAGTTTGCAAGAACTCTTAGAAATTACAATTTACTTCCCTTACTGTACACTGAGGCCTAACTACTCTAAGAAATGAACCGCTCTCCCCCTGCCTGTGGACAGACACTTCATTCTCGAGCCACGCCACCTCTGACATGCTCGTCAGTGCGATCAGCGCTGGACTGACGTGTTGTATCCTTGCACAAAATCAGACTGGACCAAGCGAGACCGTTTCTAGTGACGATGACGTAATTAAGAACGTGACGTAGGACAGAAACTAGGACAAAATGAAGAAAGTGACATCAAAGTTCGTGTTATGTAGCAACCTCGTCATTAGCCAGTGATTTAGATAGGCAATGACTGCTACACAGTTTTTTCCGTGGACATGAGTAGCCAACTCAGTCTATACAGTCAGCCATCTCTGCGCACCAATTATTCAAAAAACGTTTTTCTCCTTCTGTTGATGACTGCTCTGATTCTCTGTGACAGTGTGAGTATTTTTAGGTGACTGGACAGCCCAATCTCTCAGGCCCACGTTCTCGGGCAGATATATGGCAGGGAGTGTTCGGTGTGGCTCGAACGTGTCACGGGAAGTAACTCCTGTATAGTTTTGCATCGAAAGGGAGGCAAACCTTGCTATACAAATCCATCCCTATCATAAGCATAACTCCATTGCTGGGTTCAAGTTGCAGAAGTAGGACAACGTCGCCCGGACACGGGGTCTGCTCTTTTTAGTGGGCAGAGATAGCATAGAGCAGCTACAATGAAAATGCATTAATTTTAAAAAGCCATGTCTTTGGTGAACACATTTCACTCATGGTTGAGCTGGAATGGGTATATATACAGCTTGGGTAGGGGAGGCTCAAACAACCATGCTTCCAACATAGCGGTCATGATACCTTATGCAGGCATCTTGGTATGGTTCCCTTGGCCGTCACCACACTTTGGCATGGCCATCCAAGAAGTCTGGACCAAACCTTGACTCGTCTGTGACCAGCACAGGTGTCCAGTCACGGACTGTCCTGGTCAGGTGGTCTTGGGCCCACACAAGTCGTTGTTGCCAGCCGTAGTTCAGAGGCATGCTTGCGAGAGGTCTCCTGGCTTTGAGCCCTGCCTCATGAAGCCATATCCCTACTATCTGAGTGCAAACTTAGGTTCCAGTAGCCTGCATGATGTCAGAATGCAACCCAGTTGCCACATGCCTCAATGACCAGATACCAGTCCTTCCTTGGGGTTATGGCGCATTGTCTGCCTCAACCATATCTTCTGACTGCAGTTCCAAATGTCTGGTACCTCTGCCATTCCCTGCTGCTGATGCTTTGAGACACAACAAGGGCAGTCGCATTTTGAGTCGGGGTGGATCCCTCTTACAGCATTCCAATGCAAAATCCAAGTTGTTCTAGTGTTGGGTGTTACCTTCGCCTTGGCTTGTTTGAGCCATCTCTCGTCACAGCAATTCAGCAAATGACAGAATGAATTTGAAATTCATGTATGAATAAATGTAAACAAATTTCTCCTATAGCCCAGAAAACTGCAAAATCGGGGGTACCCCCTAGGGTGAGCCTGTGTTACCCCTACAATTGAGAATTGGAACAGATTTTTCCATAAGCACTAATTAGAATTTAGAATTGAGTTTCTTTCCAGGAGGATAAAATTTGTGTCTAACTGATTACACATCTCTCCTAAGTTACTCCCCTAAGCAAGAGTAGAGCAGTATATTTCAAGAACTCGAACTATTTGAGCAAAATAAATCAAGGACTGGAGGGTAAATTCCAAATGTGCCCCCTCTACCTCCTTGTAGCTCCCTCTGACCCCCCTGTGTGTTGGGGGTCAGAATAGACCCACCATGCAATGTGCAAGAGGCCAATACAGAGGGACATGAGGATTTGATATGTGTTTACACTAAAGTGTTCTTGAGATTTCGTGCATAATGGCCTTACATAGCCTACACAGGCTGATAGGCCACAAACTCCATCCATCCCCTCCCTCTGAAGCCATGTGGTGCCAGTGTCTGTCCCCTGTGTGTTTGGAGTGAGAGTTGACCCACCACGTGTCTTCTACAAGATTTGTTGGTGGCAAATAACTAGGGAAATGGAGAAGTCAATTGCTCTTACTCTAAGCAGCTGCAATGGTTTCCTTGATCAATGACCGTCCTTACACAGCATGCAGACTCAATGGCCATGAAACTCCATTCATTCATTTTCCTGCCCCTGTCCCCTGTGGGTTGGAGGTCAGAATTGACTCACCTCCTCTCCCAGTGTGACTTGTAAGAGGCAAATTAGTGAAATGAGGCTTGATTTGCTCATATTCTAACCTGCTTCAATGATTTTCATGAGCAATGACCTTAAATAGCCTACAAAATCTGACTGGTCATAAAACTCCATCTGTCCATCCATTCATTCAACATAGATTCTGCAAATCCCATTTGAGGAAATTGTGCACTTGTATGGTTTTCTTATTTTCCCTACATATCAAGGGTAAAAGTAGACCCACTGTGTCTCCTTATGTGATTCTTCATAGGAAAACAGCTAAGAAAATCAATACAACCCCCCACGCACCCCCTTACCACCCCACCCACCCTGCCACCCGTAAAACCTCCCACAAAAACCTGATGTGAGGTAAGACTAAGAGCAAAGCTTGGCCATTTTTTTCATCAGAAGCCTACAACTAGCAAGTCACCCTTTTAAAAATCTTTTTTCTTTCAAAATCTGTTCATTTCTGTGTTTCTGCATCATCCACTGAAAAAAGGGCGTGTGCCCGAAAGCCTTTGATTTTGGTGTTAGTCATGTGTTTTTTTTAATTTATAAAATCTGTTCATTTGCATGAAGCATCACAGCATCACTGAAAGAGAAAATGAGTATTTAAATAAATTATACCTTCATGTTCCTACAAATGTGAGGGATATTTTGACCATTTTCAGATCAGGTTTCTCCTTAAGGGGGAGATATGGGTATGGAAAGGTCAAAATGTCATTTTCTGGTGATTTTGACGTATGAGCATTTTTATTTGTTTCAACCCTCAGCAATGTAATTCCAGTAGTCTCTCTACTTAAAACATCACAAATAACACATAAACATGCAAATGAAGAACCTCATTCTCTGGTTGCAACAGAATAAACAATCTAAAGTATGGCTGGTTGGAACCATCCATAGCATGCAAAGTAATTAAAGCAAACAAACATCACACTTCTTCCCCCTCCAAAGATTATTTTGTAGGGTACAGGAACCCTCCAAAGATTATTTTGTAGGTTACAGGAAACTTTAATATGCATGATGCAATCAACAGGCATGTGAGTACAACAACACTCTTGGCATTTTTTCCACCACCATTGTTTGACTCTAAACATGCCCACCAACATAAGGCAGAGATGAGGACCAGGGCAGCCAAAGTACAAGCCAAGAGGAATGGCAGTGCAAGCAAGGAGTTGCATAGCAGCACTCCCTGTGGATTGGGAGTTAGAAAAGGCACACCTAATCTCCCTACTCCATTTGTGAAGGGAGAATTAATGCAGGCTGCCACTACTTGTCACCAGGCTTGCTAAGCAAAAGCCAGGTAGCTTGTTTGTGTTTGTGAATGGCCACAGCCCAGCCTCAGTTCTGGTCACTGAAAGCTACAGCTGTGATGCAGTTTAATTCAATAGTGAATGAGGCAAGCAAGTTCAGCTTCATTTGATACAAATTCATGCAAGCTAGAAGGAAGGGCTAATGAACTTTTTAAAAAAGAAAAAACCTATATGCCCTTTCATCCCAGCATCACTGGGGGCCATTGATAAAGTCAGTGGCACGTGGAAGAGAAACTACTGAGTACTAATACTGTGAGTTACCCAGAAGTGAAGACATGATGATGTAATTAGTTGGGGAGTGACAAGTTGCAATGGACAATGGGTTGTGGCCAGTGGGAACATGGTCTACAGGTATTTATGGAAAAGCAAATTGATTATGATGTATATTACAACATGGACGGGACAGTAACCATGACCAAGGCAAGGAAATTCTGGGTCTATGATGGACTTAGCTGAAGTATTTACTGTTGACAATTTTATAGATTACTATAGTAAACTCTTCAACAACATAATATTGTAAATCTGTAGATTACTGTAGTAAATTCTGTATATTACTATAGTAAAATAATTATCTAGACTGCTAAATTCTATAGATTACTGTAGTAAATACTTTGAATAGTATAGTAGTGTACATAATACAACAGTACCATGTACATTACACTACAATTTTCTGCAAAATACTATAGTATATTGTATAAAAGTTTGAGATGGCTGAATATCCCCCCCCCCCCCCAAAAAAAAAATAAAAAAAAAAAAAAAATTCTACAGTATACCATAGTATATGATTCTACACTTTTCCCATAATATTCTGTATAATTTTGCATGCATGCATACAAATCATTTTATATTCCACAGCATGCACAGCACATTAAACTGAAAGTTTAGGTAAACTATCAGTATCACTACTATTCATCAATGAAAACCAGCAATGCTATAATTATGACACAACTCTGTCAGTTTCTGTTCAGCATGATTTATTTGACATAGATGTTCTTTTCTCTCGTGTGTTTTCAGCATTTTCTTTCGATGACATTATTTAATTATTGCCTCACTTATTCTTAATCTCTGCCTCCTAAGTGCCAGAACTTTCTCTCCTCACAGTTGCTGAAATAAAGGATACATGTAACCAGATTTAATGAAGTGTGGTAGTTTACATTACTTAGGCCCATCGCTCCTCCTGGAGCATAGGCCATCGGCGACAGTTCTCCAGCGGGCGCGGTCTTGGGCAGCTCTCTCAATCTGTGTCCAGGTAGTGCCACTCTTCTTCAGCTCTGCCTCAGTGTCTCGCCGCCAGGTGTTCCTGGGCCGTCCTCTTTTCCTTTTCCCCTGAGGGTTCCAAGTGAGGGATTGGCGGGTCACGCTGCAGGGTGGTTTCCGCAGCGTATGTCCAATCCAGCCCCACTTTCTCTTCCCAATTTGAGGGATGATGGGGTCCTGTTTGGCTCTCTCCCACAGATCTTTATTCCTGACATGATCCAGCCACCAAATCCTGAAGATCCGTCTGAGACACCCGTTAATAAATGTCTGGATCTTGTGCAGCGTCCGCTTGGTCATCCTCCATGTCTCTGATATCTATAGGAGAACTGACTTCACATTGGAGTTGAAGATCTTTAATTTCAGCAACACATAGATGTTACGTCTTGAAAGAAAGTTGGAATGAAAACATATTTCTAATTGGTATTAGCAAAAACAAAAATTAGTTTTCACATACCTGGCTTGTTTTTGTGGTTTCTGCTTTGGACATGTGTTGTACATGTGATTAACATTCTTTAAATTTGTAACCAGGATTCACGTTTTTCAAAAATAGTCTAGTGGAATAAAGGGCAGTCTATTTGCATTCTGTGAACCCGAGTCACCTGGTAGGCGAAGTCTCTAGTTTACTAGAATGGTCTATTTGTTGGGAGGTGAAAGCAAAGAGACAAAATCTTTCACAGTAACTGAGTAAATATGCCAGCACTTAGTGTACCACCAATGGTCTTGGCTCCACCTGTACTTCAGAAGTAGCTTGGACACACAAACATGCACAAAATGAAAAATACTGAAGATACATTTCTTGTTTACACAAAGTACAAAAATGATTAGTTGGGCCACATAATTCTAGGATGATAGTTTAATTTCTCAATACTAAAACAGTTATCAAGTAGTCACATTGAAGATAGAAACTAGTGTGAAACCATCTTTTTTCCACTCTCTGTCCATACTAGAATGACAACCTGCAAACAGAGTTACATCACACAAGATAACACGGAGCTGGAAGACCTTGTCGGCAAAGAGAGTGGGGTTGCCTGACGTTGCCAGTCAAGGTGGGATGCAGAGGCATCAGAACAGGATCCACCATCCGTTTTCTTTGAGGGCTGGGTCATCGTCCCAACTGCCCTCGTCAGGCACACTGTGCGATGGTCTGCCTTGCCTTAGCACAGAATATAGAAAGAAGGAAGCCCCTCCACCTAACATGTCTCTTATACTGCGTGGACTGTCCCCTAGTTGCCCTCTGATGCAACGCCTTCTCCCACGTTTCTCTTTAGCCAAATCCAGCAGGATGCCCTCTCTGATGACATTTTGCTCACAAGATGGAGAATGATCAACAAAGGAGTTGATATTTGTGTACGCAAGCCCTAACTACCAGAAGTGTGAGTGACGACAGCACAGAACTGAGCACTGCACTAAATTTCATTAACAGCATTAAAGTTTCCGTCTGAGACATGCTGCCAAGGTGCAGAAAAAAATGCAGAAAGGAAAGGAAATAATTTAAAGCTACATTTCACAAAGCAGTATCAACCACTGTAAAATCAAAGCATGAAAATACAGTGTATGTTCTATAGTTTTCTAGAGAATCCTGCCCACATACAGAATTCTATACTGTAATCTATTAGGTAATATAGTATCTAAAGTGCTGCATCCTAGAGTTAACTGTAATGTTCTATGGCACCCAATAGTATTCTATAGAATACTGTAGTACTCGCTATAGATTTCTATTTCAAAAATTCACGTGGGATACATAAAGTTATATCAAGATAAGAGTCAATACAGTATATTATAATCTACATAAGTACATGAAAAGTTATATATTAGATATTCACAATGTGAAAAGTATCAGTGGGAAAAATGGGAACACAGTTTTGATGGATGGTTTGGGGGGCATGAGGTAAAAGAAAAAGTGTATGATGGCTTGGAGGAAAAAACATGGCATCTTACCCCTCTCCTAACGCCTAGGAAGGAGAGAGGAAGATGCCAGTATTGACTGGTATTCATTTAGTAACAAACATAATCTTATTGAAGTGGTTTGTTTCCATGTATCCCCCTGTGGTTTGGGGGTAAGAGTGGACCCACTGACTCTCCCTACGAGTTTCACAAAAGGCCCTTAACTTGGGAAACCAGCTCTTGTGATTTTCTTGATCAATGGTCTGAAGTTCCTTAGCTTTCTTCCATTTTGTGTTTGTTCTTGCAAAGCATGGATTGCTGAAGAAAAACCTCTTGTTCAAATAGCTTTTTACCATTAAGCATGCGCTTACATTTCATTGACATGCCTAACAATTTTCTATGAGAAAAAGTTTTTTAGTTGTTTGATGGAAGGGGATGAAGAGAAGGATGCACAATTGCAAGCTCTAGATTAATCTTTGCACTCCTCTACAGGCAAAGTCCTGTCGTAGATTGAAGATTTAAGAATTGGCTGGCATCATGATTAGACATAAACCTGCTGGTTCAAGAAAATGTCCATAATAAAAGTTTTAAATGGCAGATTGTGCTATGATGTTTCCAGAGTGCCCCCCAATCCCAAACAAGCACTCAGAAATGCATAAAATCAGAGAGAGGGGTGGGAGTGGGAGGCGGAGAGAGAGCAAGTGTGCACATGTACATGCGCGCGCGCGCGAGAGAGAGGAGAGAGATAGAGAAAATATGCAGAGGAAAGCTAAACCATGTATCATCTTCATTCAGCCATAAGCAAGAGTACTCCATCTGTCCCCGGATGAAAGAATGCACAATCTCAATGCAGCTAACCATTCCAAAAACTTATGCTGGCTCAGAAAACACGAGGGGAAAAAATCTCATCTTCAAATTCTTTGACCTCTTTGGTGAAGTGACACAACAAACACTGTGACCTAAGCATTCCACTGATGATGTTTAAGGAGCATTCACCCCTTGTTCCCATTTCTGATGTATGGCTGGTCTTGCAGTCTCAATGCACAAGACTTCCTTCAGTGCCAAATTCACCTCCTGCAGCCTGAATTGGGGCAAGAAACTCACATCCTCAACAGCTGGTTTATTCAAGTACAAGTACTATGGTCCCCATGTGGGTTGGGGGGGGGGGGGGGGGGGGGTAAAGAATTGACCCACCGCAACTCCCTACATGATTTGTAAGAGGCTAGTAAAAAGGGACATGGTGATTTGGTTTGCACTTACTGTAAACTATTCTAGTGATTTGTGTATAATGGCCTCACATAGCCTACAAAAGCTGATAGGCCATAAAACTCCATCCTTTCATCCATGAAGTACTATGGACATGTGTTGCTGTCACAGGTACCCTGTTTTATCCCAAGGAGGGGAGAGGCAATGAGTGTTACCCAAAGTTGTGACTCCAAGATTCTTGCAAAGATCATATGATCTTTAATTCTTGCAGCTTGACATGCTATAGCCCTGACAACACGAAACCTCAGACAGGCATCTTAACCACTGGACTTGGCCCCACCTCTGTTGGCAGCTATTCTATTGTAGCTTTGTAGAATGGAAAACTTGACTTCCACCTGATTCCAAATGCCTCATCTACAGTGACTATCCTTCCCATTACCCATGCCCTGAGACACACCCAAATCCAAGGACTAAACATTAAGTCCATTCTTTAGCATAGCATTAGTACAATATGAGCACAGTATTTCATCTGCAGTCACATGGGAGCAACAGGACATAGCAGTCATGACTGAGCAAGGCTCTCTACTGAAAGAGCTGGGTTAAGGACTTAAAACAATTGCTGATAAGGAGGCTCTTCCTCTAATGACTCTGCCTACTTGTGTTAAAGATAAATGTGTCAGAGATAAATCTTGCTGAATTACCATGACCAGATTTGACTAATATCAGTAGTATTTTTTTAGACATTAAACAAGCATGGACCAATCAAATTTGTTGAGCACTTGAACAAACAATGCATAAGTAGGATAGCATTTGATAGGGTTGTTTTGCAATTATTTTCCTTTTCCAGAAAGAACCCTTTTAAGCATGCTGTTAGTCTTTTCAGATGTTGACTTGTGACCTCAGTGCTAATTATGAATTACTATTATGACTAGTTTCTTGTAGATCATGAGGGAAAGATGACAATGAGAAAAACATTTCATGCATTTCTACTTCATCATATGAGAGAGAAGGAAGAGAGTGAGAGAAGTCAGAAGCAGTTGTCCACAAGCACCCTCCTGTCAGTGTAGGCCAAGAGAAAGAATTACAATGGGGACGTGTGCTTGCATAATCTTGATGTGTACATGTATTTGACATCAGGTGTCCTCGTGTACAATTTTGCATTCAGGTCTTGTGGAGAAATAAAAATCTTTCAGGTGAACCAGTCAAGGGGGGGGATGGGAGGGGGAGAACAGAGCCAAACTGTCCAGTAACAGCCTGGAATTGGTGACTCCACCTGCTCTTCATGCAATGATGTTAACAATTCTGTCAACTTGGACAGGCTTATCTGTTCCTTTACCAACATACAGATTGTTTCAATTAAGGTCAAGAGTACAGAGGTGCTGAGTATTGGTGTGACACAAATATTTCAAAATAAACTTTCTAATTCATTTCACATAAATATGATGCATTAGGTGATGTATAAACTGTACAGAAAAGAAAAACTGAATGTAATCTTTAGTTTAGTTGTATTTGAAGAATCTTGACAGTTTGGAGTCTCATCTTAACTTGACAACACCACTCATTCAGAAAAAGCGCCACAAAAGATAAACTATTCAACACAAAAACTGTATTGCAGCTTCAACATCCAAGTATTACTGATATTTTTGCTCCTAGGTCAAGAAGAAATGAAATAAAACCATAATTGTTAGTCAAATTAGAGGTTAGCATTCTTCTTAACTCAACTTTACACCGCAGCCAATTTTCATGTCACACTTTGGTGTCAAGTTAAGATGAGACTCCAAACTGTCTTCTTCAAATACAACTAAACTAAACATTGCATTCAGTTTTTCTTTTCTATACAGTTTAGACATCACCTAATGCATCATATTTATGTGAAATGAAGAGTTTATCATTACTGTATCAGAAAGTTTATTTTGAAATATTTGTGTCACACCAATACTCAGCACCTCTGTACTCTTGACCTTAAGTGACATTTAAAAGATTTTAAAACAAATGTTGATGACATTTTGAATTCTAAAAATTTGTTTTAAAAATAATGTTTAAAACTTTTCACCAGTTATGTGGGTTGCCAGAACTTTATTATCATTAAGTGTTTATGTCTAATATTAGAATCCTTTTTCAATTTTTTTTAAAGACATGACTTTCTAAGACTCTAAGCTTTATTTTATATTAAAGTTCCGGCAAAAATTAAAGAAAAAAGTTGATGCATGCTGTCTAAACATTCAGCCATATGGTGAACAGTGACTAGTTAAAATTAGAATGTACATGCTATGAATTTTGCATCAACATTTTAATGACAGTTCTGAAAAAATTGATATAGTTTTTTTGTGCCTTCTGGCATCTTTTAAAAATTATGCAACATTATGGGTCTGTGAACTGTGATACCATGACTTTTTCAACAGTGAAGATTTTGAATAGTTTTGCTTTTTAAGATTTGCTCATTGTTTGTTGAAAGCCCTGAATACTGAGCCTTTGCAGTGAATGCACACACTGGTCCGAGAGTCTTGCTAGAGTGGAGTGGAGGTGCAGGGCCTGTAGTGACTGCTCTGTCTCCATGCAGGAGAGCTGCTGGGAGTAGCCAGCCTGAAGGTGACAACAACTTGCAGTGGCTTTGAGCATGGAGTATACAGTGATTTCTGGGACTCCAACTCTTCTGTACATGCAACCCCATATCATTAGGCTTTCTGCATGATTATCTAATGCTGTGTTGCGCACAGAAATGCATGCACTCTGTAGATAGGATGCATGAGGTAGCAGTTTGTCATCTCCATTCTCTGGTCAGCATTCCAACATACATCAGGCTGCTGCAACATCAACTGATCAAGGGCCACTCATTTTAAATAAGTCTTTACTTCCCTCACATCTATTCTTTTCTTGAGAAACAAAGTGAGGTCAGTGAATACACGCTGCAGTGCAGGTGATCCATGATGCAGCCAAGAGCCAGCATGAAAAACTCCTCTGAGGTGTGGACTGGAAATCTCATTTCTCTGCAACATTCTGCATAATGGATGCCAACAGCTGTGACTGTAGCTGTAAAGACCTCTTGAAATACACTTGTCAACACTCAGTGCATGGTATCTGCCAGAACCATACATGGAAGCTTTGCTTGTTCAGTCATTTTCCTGTTGCCCACTCTTTTTATTATTATTATGTTTTAATTTGATTTTTTTACAACTTCTGTTCACTACTTTGTTGATGGTAAACTTCACATCACTACAGATGTGATGACTTGTTTTGCAGGCATCTGAACCCTCTGAAAGTTGCTGACTTAGCTGAAAGGTTCCTTCGGTAATATTGTGCAGCTGAATTGGAAGTGAGCAATGCATGTTATCAACAATACTATTGAGAGAAGATTGGAAAGTTCCAAGAATGTTTGGCTGAGGATTTGTTCTCGAATACACAATATAGATAACAAAATCTCAAAAGAAACATTTCTGCTGTGTTAATTTATTGATAAATGTTGATTTGTGAATGAACTTGACTTATTCCTGTGGGCGCCCTGTGGAGCACACAGGGCTGCAGCCACACCATGTCAGTGGACCTGGCTCTGGGCAGCTCCCCTCAGCTGGGCCCACATCAGTCTGCCTGCCCTTTCCTTGCTGGTGACTGATCAGCGCCATGTTGGCTGCCCAGTCAGTCATTATTTATTTACATTTGTAGATGAAGAATGTGAAAAAATGAAATATAAAATTATGAAGGTTGATGCAGGAATACAGCAAACTCATGCAGCAGCATTTGCATGATAGTCAAGTAAGGCATAATGAACCCGTTCTTCCCCACGGCGATGACGGAGCTCAACGCTGTCCAGAACCCCCCCCCAGGCAGCTTTGCCGCCGCTGATCCTGTCGCCGGTGCGCACACACTTCTCCACAACTGTGACAGTGACACTTTCTCTTTTGCCTTCCTCTGGGACATATGGACTGCTACTGAGTGCAAGGGGGGGGGGGGGGGGGGGGGGGGGGGGGGAGTTGGTCTTCTTGTAGCTTTCATTGGTGCAGGGCTGTTTTTTTAATAGTTCTATTGTATACTTTATATGTGGTGATGGGGGGGGGGGGGGGGGGGGGGGTGTTTCATCTTAGTGGTCATGTCTCTGTCCAAATGTATTATTTATTGTCTTCATGTATTCGTCAACCACTTAAAAAGGGGTGGGTGGGTGTATTATTCTTAGTTTGTACCTATTTTGTCAACAGTTTTTAAACAGTAACTTTAACTGTCCATTGTATATTGCCCCATTTACCAGTTAACCCTTTGGTTCCATGTGCAGTCTTATCTCTTGTCTGTGTGCAGCTGAGTGTGTGGCGTGAGTGAGGTACATGGGGTAATGTCCATATGGTTTTTGTATAAACGGCGTGCTAGGGTGTGTAAGTGATGCGTGCATTTGGCTTTTTGTTTTGTTTCTTTTAGCCTTCATCACTTAGTTTTCCTCTTGCTCTTTTTGACTCACATGCGAAGCAAAAGTGAGTCTATGTACTCACCCGTGTCGTCCGTCCGGGCGGCCGGCCGGCCGGGCGGCCGTGAAATACTTTAACGTTGGATTTTTCTCAGAGACTATTAAGTCTATCAACAATCAATTTGGCATGATGGTGTATGATGACAACGCGTCAAAAAACATACATAGTGACTTGACCTTCCTTCAAGGTCAAGGTCACAGGGGCCATAAATGTTGTCTAAAAAACAGCCATTTTTCACATTTTCCCAATTTTCTCTGAAGTTTTTGAGATTGAATACCTGACCTATATATGGTGAATAGGGCAAAGTAATCCCTATCTTTTCATACCAGTTTGATTGACCTTGCTTCAAGGTCAAGGTCACAGGAGCTCTTTAAAGTTGGATTGTATACATATTTTGAAGTGACCTTGACCCTGAACTATGAAAGATAACTTTTCCAAACTTCATAACACTGTAGTACACATGTTATACTTTCATAATAGGTCACCTGTGTTGTCCGTCCAGGCGTCCAGGCGTCCGTCCGGGCGTCCGGGCAGACCGGGCGTCCGGGCGCTCTTTTTTAAAATGATGTCACTTGGTGAAATAAAATACTGTGAACTGTGAATAATGTAGAGTGCTGAAGTTGCTGGTTTGTTTTTCCTTCTAGTTCCCTTTCATATTGCTGATTAGGCTTTTTAAAAAAGGATAGGAGGCTTACTGCCCTAATGTTTGTATGTGTGTACTTGAAGAGAGAGTTTGTCTTCAAATAGTATTAGCTATAGGAGATTATATTTCTTGACAACAGCCAAATTGTCAGAACACCCAACTACTGACAGATGGTAAATGCAGCATATTAACGACATTATATACTTAATGGCAAGAGAAAACTTTCCATCTAGATTTGGCATGAATCCCCAAGGGAAAATATTTTTAAGAGTATATTTGATAATAATCGGTGAGCATTTTCTTTGAATTGTTGTAGTTGTAGAGGAGTTTCAAAGCTATAGATATTCTGTGTAGTGGACAGTACAGGTAAAAAGTGCCAAAGGTATTTAGGGAATGGGTGCTGTTCTTGAGATTGTGTGGCAGGACTAATACATTGCCATGCGTGAGGTCTGCTCTAGAAACAGGATGTGAAACATCTTGTTTTTTGTGCAAGCAGTCATTCTGTGTGGAAAGTCCATGCATGTCTGTACTTCCCATGATCTCTTTAATGTTTTGGCAAAGTGTTTTCCCTGTCCTTTGAGAATTTAACTGGCTATGCTGTGTGCATCAGTTAATATGATTGATTTCAGTGAAAATTGTCCACCACCATCCCCACCTCCACTCCCAACCCAAGAATTCACCTGTGCCATTCAAGTATGCCTTTCCTACATTTCTTGAATTATTTGTGAAATGATATGCTGAAAATGCTATCCTAATCCTATGATGAGAGCTTTTGCACATGCAGTATTTCTTTGTAAATGAAAAAGGTTGTGTCTTGACCCCCCAAAAAGATCAATGCTTTTTAACCATTGTTTCTGTGAAAGATAGTAAGTTTTGCAGAAATGTGTAGTGCACTGGCTAGGCTCCTCCATGATCTGCGATTCGTAAGAGGCGAATACCTAGGGACACCGTGACTTGATTTGCGTTGACTCTAATCTGTTCTAGTGATGTTCCTGCTTACTGGCCTTACATAGCCTACAAAGGCTGATAGGCCGTAAAACGCCATCCATCCATCCAATCCTCCATGTTCTCACCACTGCTTTGAGGAAGGTTCTTGCCTGAGAGAGAGATGCTGACAGTACAGACTGCTGCCCTCATAGTGGATTGGAGGTACACTGCACTGTGCATTGCTTGCTTATCCAGTGAGAAAGTCACTTGTGTCAGGGGCCCCTGTGTCTTAGTTTGGGTCAGTGGCATTCTTTGGCCTCTGGAAACATCCTTGTAACTGAGTAAGTACTTTTATGTTTATGAACATTTGACGAGACAATCTTGTGTTCCTTGAATAAATTGTATTGTTGAAAAATCTCAAAGCTTTTTTCTTCTTTTTTTCTTTAGGAATGTGCATGCTTCTCGAGTATTGGTTTTCAAAGTTAGTCATGAGAATTGTACACTTCTTTCTGTTGTCATCCTGTGTGAAGTTCATGACCTTAATCATTTGCACCGTTATTTATACTTGTGGAAGATTGAAAATGACTATCTACACTATACATGTTTATTAACACAGCTTTGGAAGAAAATATTCACAGCATTGTCTGGAAATAATTTGGGAAGGAAATACAAGTTGTGTTCTCTTGCAGTGAAGTATGCACAGCCATGCTTTTTTACCAGTGAAATTTTTTTCTTCTCTTCCTGTTAAATGAATGGCACAGTTGACTCAGATGTTGAGTGTTTATTATAGCATAAACATGACACTTGAAATGTAGCTTCGTTTAAAATTTAGTTAAATTTTCAGTAGTGCTGAGAGACTAGAGTCCTAATATTGACACCAGGGTAAGGATAATACTCTAAAGCGATCCCAAGCAGAGCTGTAGTCTGAGGGTTTATCAGCAACTATATGTTCTACAAACACAGTGCAGTAGAAAGATTTTCCTTTTTTTAGACCTCTCACCATTATCCAAAATTCTAGGCATACCTT
>JAWQFJ010032524.1:10000-12121 GCA_034096865.1 Theodoxus fluviatilis | reverse complement strand
GCGTAAATTACTAGATCTCTATGCTCATTCTTGCCTCGCGACTCTTTCCTTCTCTTACTCTATTCTATCTCATACTCGTCTCTACTAACTAAACTCTCCCACTCTACTGAGCATCTCTCTTCTCCGCGTCTGACCGTCGGTCTGTGGTCGGCTCGGTCTATCTGTGTCGTAGTGTATGAAGGAAGACGTCTCGAATGGCACTGTCTGTCTGTCTTTCTGTACGTGTCTGTCTGTTGTTTGGCTGTCTCTGTTTGTTGTTGTCTGTATTGTGTCTGTCTGTCTATCTGTCTTTGGTCTTCTCTCTCGATCTCTCTCTCTTTCTATCTTCTTACACACACACAACACATCACACACACACACACCACACAACACACACACACACACACCAGCCTCAAATTGAATTGTCTTGAATGGCATGTCGTGATCGTACTGCTATTTTGTACGTTCCCATGTGTTCATATACAACAAACTGAACAGACCAGTAGCCTTACAGCCACGAGAATTATTATCAATGACGTGCAGTCTTATACTTTTCAAAACCGATCATGCAGCTTTGGTGGAGCCAGGTACTCAATCGCACCGATAATGTGTACTCTACATTGTCAGTGATGGCGTTCACACGTGCCAGTGTTCAGATGTAGAAATTGACCATGAGATTTGTGCTGATCTAGAAACATCGATGGCCACAACAAATAGACATATCTTGCTGCGCGGCTGGATTAGGGTCACAGTGCTCGCATCAGAGATCGGTGCAAGAGGTTCATGGTTACTCCGCTCACAGCAAGTTTACAGGGAGCTTAGTCTCTCCGAGAGACAGACTTTGAAGCTCCTGAGGGGCTTGGCTGAAAAGGCAGAGAGAGACCTCCCGCTATGATTTGGTTGAAGAGCTCGACACGGTGCCCTAGGGGAGCCATGTGCGCTCCAGAGGGCACCCAGTGACTAGCCGTCGGGAGTGAGGGAGTCTGTAAGTATAGGCTTCCTTCTTTTTGATCGCCCAGCTTGCAACTTCGGCGAGAGCAGACCTCAACAGGTGTATAGGTACTGTTGCCTTGACGGTTCACTGTAGACTAGAGTGCGCTAGAGGCCCCACGGGAGGACTATGACTCAGGTGTGGCCCACCCCCACCCTCTGAGTGTGGGTCAGGAAGACAGGACCGAAGCACTTGAAGATCTTTATCTTCATCTGAAAACCGTCAGTCGTATCGCTTCTTATTAAGTACTTGTCCTCAAGCGTGTTCAACATGCGCAAATTAGTCAACGGATGTCGCTGGAGTTGCTTCTCCTTAATGAGACCAAAACTAAATACGAAAATCAGAGGGGGTCCCAGTCATGAACAATTACAGGGTGTTTTTATTCGATGACAAGAAAAAAAGTTGTGGGGCATTGAGCATACTGGAACGAGAATGTACAAGTACACACACATAAAACATACACCCTTACATACAAATACACAGACGTAATATATGCTGTAATTATATTGTTATTTCTCTATGTGATACATATATGCGTGAGTACATACATATACATACATCCACCTTCAGCTGGTAGAAGTTTGATCATTGCACGAATTCAGATCAAGAAGTTGTGTCCCTGCCCAACCTGGCACCGTCCTCCATGGTTAGCCAAGAAAACCGGGCTTCCTACAGAAATGAGGACACCAGAGCCAAGAAGGACTTCGAGCAGCCCACAGGAGACAGACACTACTACGTTCCCAGCGCCACAGAAGAGGAGCTGGATGATCTTGTCTTCTTGGCTGAGGTGGGTAATGGCAATCAGTTGTCTTCTCGGATCAAAACAACTCAGAAGGGTGTTACAATAAATTATCTCCTTAGTTCGAAACACCTTCGAGGCGTGTAGCAATAAATTGTCTTCTTAGTTCAAAACACCTTCGAGGCGTGTAGCAGTAAATTGTCTTTTTAGTTCAAAACAACTTAGCGGGATGGTCTAGTTTTCATGACTGAGGTAGGTAACGGCAATCAATTGTCTTTTAGTTCAAAGCCACTTAGAGGCGTGTAACAATAAATTGTCATTTTAGTTCAACACACCTTCAAGGCCTGTCGCAGTACACTGTCTTCTTAGTTCAAACCAACTTAGTGGCGTGTAACAAGTGTTTCAAAAATGT
>JAWQFJ010032524.1:0-2500 GCA_034096865.1 Theodoxus fluviatilis | reverse complement strand
CAAGCAGCCACAGAGGCTACCGAGGGAAACCAAAGATTATAGGTTACACAAAGATAGCTCATGCCGAGCTTTTGCTCTTCAAAGTTACAAGACGCTGCACCTAGCGGACGGTAGTAGGAGTGAATCAAGGAAAGTGTACTCACACCGCTTAGTGACAAGACGGCGAAGAAAGCTGCCTGCTGATTGGAGGATTCTATTCAGGGAACCAATCAGAGGACTGCTTTCGTGTAGATATGGCGTATATGTCTACTCGTTGAACAATTCAATGGCGGCAGCTCTCTCCAGTTCGCGCAGAAAAAGCTATATTTTGGGATACTAGAAACCCATCCGAAGAAAATGTAAGCCATGAACAGCATTAATTTATCAAAGCTGTATGTTGAATGCATCAAAAGGTATTGAAAGGTCCTACTTTTTAACAATCGAAATGCAGGTCACAGGGCAACGCTTGATCCTAATTATAAATCTTTGCGGAAGCGGCAACTGAATTCACTTAAATCGAATGATTTTCTGGCCGCAAATCACCTTCTTGACAGGTATGTATTGCTTTGCATTTCCTAAAGATATTCCACAGGGGTGTATACGTTGATAAACAAGCTTGCATTCTTAGATAATATTGAAAAATAGATCGTTCCCATTCAAATCATACCATGTAGATCTAGGTCGAGTTGGATTGCACAACGCCTGCTACAAAAAACAAAGCCAAAACACCCCCATTATTGCAGCAAATCATTTTATTACAAATTACACAGTAAATTTATTCACAAACATAATCGGAACGCATCAGAAACCGTCGATAAACAAGAAGTTTTACATGTCGCTAAGAGGTGTGATTAACTTTCCTTGATTCACCAATACTACCATCCGCTTGGGGCGCAACGTGTCTCGATCCTCACGACAATGAGCTAATGAACTATCTTTTTGTAACCTATAATCTTTGGGGAAATAGTCTGATCATTCAGGTCAAGGCGTCGAGGCTATGGCGACCGTTCCTTCAGTATCGTGGGACCGAGATCATGGAATCAGCTTCTTCAGTCTCTGAAATCATCCCTTTTCTTGTTGTCTTTCAGAGCTGGCCTCAAGACACATCCTTTCCGTTGCTGTGATGTCGCGCTATATGTATGTTCTTGTAAGGGGGAAAACAAAAGTTGTGTTTACAGTAACATGGCAGCAAGAGACGAGAAAAGAAAAGAAAAGAGGTTTGGTGGGTCGGCATGAACATAAGCGTAGTCGGACGGGCTTCCTTTTTAGACACCCCGAGCCTGCGCCTCAGCGTGCAGATCACCATACAGTGTGTCTGGTCACTAGGGCCGGAACACTTGAAGACCCCCGGGGTGTAATTCATGAACGTGGTTTTTTCGAGAGCACTGGTCTTGGACTTTTGAGTCCTGGGCTAGTCCTAGACCACCGCTGGTCTAGGGACTAGTCTGGGACTCAGCGAGTCTATGATTCACGAACCCAGACTGGGTGTTGACTTGAAAGGCTGGGACCGAATGACCTAGTCTATGGTTTATTTTTAGAATGAGGGAGAATTCCCGGGGATTCCGCCCAGTGCGCAAGCGCAAGGCGTACCGCTTCAAACTTCCCGTCCCGTTAATAATGTCAGCCATGTCAGCCACGAAAACATTGAAAACGTCGAAGAAAAGCCCCGACTTCTCGGAGCAGGAATCGGTGGCAATCATCAGTGCGGTGACAGCACGCTACGAATACATCAACAGCAGCAACCATACATCCCAAGCCAACAAAAAGAGACGGGCAGCGTGGGATGAGGTGACGAGCGAAGTCAATGCGTGTGGTGGCTTTGGGCGGACAGTAGAGAGTGTCCAAAAAAGATGGAAGGACATGAAGTCCAAAGTCCGCAACAAGCCTCGCCTAGGACGACAGACTGGCGGAGGACCCCCTGAACCACCTGCGCCATTCGAGGAACCAATTCTGGCTGTTCTGATGGGCAGCTCCACCATCGATGGCATTGGTAAATTGCTCTCTCTCTCTCTCTCTCTCTCTCTCTCTCTCTCTCTGTCTCTGTCTCTCTCTGTCTCTCTGTCTCTCTCTGTCTCTCTCTCTCTCTCTCTCTCTCTCTCTCTCTCTCTCTCTCTCTCTCTCTCTCTCTCTCTCTCTCTCTCTCTCTCTCTCTCTGTCAATTGTGTAATGACTGTGCATGCATGTGTGCACATGGTTAAAAATGTGAGTCATTTTCGTCGGTATTGAATTTAGAAATAGATTGAGAGATTTATTGAAATTGAGAGGTTCTTTTTCTTTTTCTTCTTTGTAGTTATGTCACTTTACTCAACTAAATTTACTAATGACGGGTAACGGATGTTCTGGTATTACCAATGCATATTTCAATTTCATTGATCCAGTTGGAGAGGGTCTTGGAGACACCTACACATATGATGGAGAATGCCTTGCCGACACCTGTGGAGACAGCCAGGAAGGTATGAGAAACAACCGGGTTTTTGGTTGTTGTTGTAAAGCATGGAATTATTGCTCTGTGATATTTGAA
>JAWQFJ010032522.1:57500-59677 GCA_034096865.1 Theodoxus fluviatilis | reverse complement strand
GTCTACTTGTCTGCAGTAATCCGTTTTTTTGCTCAGGCAATCGTCCGGCTTTTCCCCCCCGACTTCTGCACTAAGGCGCTTGCAGTGTTGCCAAGTTGGTCTAACTCGGACAAACCCGCGACCTGCTCTCCAAACCCCTAGGCGCGCTTGGCAACTAACAGCTTAGACTCCCTTTCCCTGGCAACGGATGGTTCTGCTCGCGGTCGCACCTCCGGTCTGTCCCTGACTGCCTGGCCGTCGCCTCCAGCCACCTGGACATTAGGGCCAGACTGGCCCCCCCGCCCGGGTTCGGTTCGTGGAAAATGGGAAAGAAATGGAGGAAAAGTGATGGTCATTGATTCCCCCCACCCCGCACGCCCCCCCCCCCCCTCCTCCCCCCCCTTTCTACGTTTCTCTTTCCCTGTCTTCTTTCTGCCCGCCCCGCGGCCTCTCTTTTTCCTTCCGCCCGCCCCCCTACACTATCACTGGTTTCAATTTCAAGTCGCAGATAATATAAAGCACTCTTAGTTTCCGTAAGCAAAGATATAAAACTGAAAACATAACTCCTGTATAGTGATGTAATTTTGCAGGAAAACATATTATTTTACTGTCCATTCCAAAATGTATTAACTCATTGGGGACAGATTCTGAACTGAGATTTGTGATGAGCATTTAGTATCCTCCATGACTAATACTTTCTCATGTTGCGAAAGTGGCGATTTTTAAAAGTACGAACTATGAAAGTGTTGTTGATTAAGAGAAATCTTGACTTGTTTACTTGCCCACACAAAAGGCCAACAAATTGGTTTTTAAAAAAAAAATATTAACTTTGACAAAAATGTCGTAACCACCACACCAATCGGCAAAATTCGTGGTGTTTCATCACATGCGGGAAATATTGTTTTTATTGAGGCAACTAGTTCTAAATGAATGGGGTGTCATGAGGTGCACATTAAAAGAAAATAGTCAAAATGGGTGTGATATGAAAGTGTACATTTCAGAGTTGAGCAGTTATAATATTTTTCATGAAGGTAGAACATCCCTTTCATGATTCAGATAAAAGACTGTCAAAGTGACAGAAAGCCTATGCATAAGCGGCGTTTTGTGGTTTAACTATAGATATATTTTGATGGAATATTTGGGTTTTTGTTTTGCTAGTGGATTTTTCTACGAGTATCTCCCTGCTAACCACAGTACAACTGGCAAACGGTTCACTGGATTTAAGTGATGCGTATGCGTCACACAGCTCATATGAAAGTGAGAAAATGAAAATGCCCCTTAGAAAGTACCCCTTCGTACAAGCAACATTACCACCTGGGGTGTAATCCAGGGATTTCGTCCATCCCATAACTGGTGGCACTCTCTCTTACTCACCTAACCGCATTCAGACGAACCGTCCAAAATATGAACCATTTTGCAAGGAGGAAAATGACAAATATGCATCCCTCTGTATGACTCAGCTGCGCAAACACAGCAGCATTTGCGCCACGTGTAGAAAAATGGGGTATTGCATGCACACGCAAGCTTTTCATTCATCTCTTCATTGACCTGCACCTCGTCTCCTATGCACTGCGATTCACCCTGCACCCCGTCCTGTGTTGGCTGTTCTTGACTTCCTCCTTTCACTCTATCACCCTACCGTCCTCAAACTGCCTCTCAATAAGGTGTGTGGGAGGGAGGGAAGGAGGGAGGGAGGGAGGGAGGGAGGGAGGGAGGGAGGGAGGGAGGGGAGGAGGGAGGGAGGAGGGAGGGAGGGGAGGAGGGAGAGAGAGAGAGGGAGAGAGAGAGAGAGAGAGAGAGAGAGAGGGAGAGAGAGAGAGAGAGAGAGAGAGAGAGAGAGAGAGAGAGAGAGAGAGAGAGAGAGAGAGAGAGAGAGAGAGAGAGAGAGAGAAAGTTATTGAAAAATGACACGAGTGTGTCAGTCGATGAAATAACGAATAGTTGCGAGTTTCCTCGCTTGAAACTTATACTGGTCATCTCTTCTCCCTCTCTCTTTAACTTACTACTTTTTACTAGTCTAATGGTGGAGACAGTTGATTTTAGTAGACTCGATCCAGCTAGCTTACACACACATACACACACACACACACACACGCACACACACACACACGCACGCACACACACAGACATACACAAAAACACACACACACACACACTCACACACAGAGTGAGAGAGAGAGAGGGGGGGATGTGGTTGA
>JAWQFJ010032522.1:42500-45000 GCA_034096865.1 Theodoxus fluviatilis | reverse complement strand
TCCTAATTATTTTGGCGATATGTTCCTAAATATTGTCATCAACTTTTTGACTTCGCGCTTTTTGAACACGCTTAATACTGTAGAGTGCTAATGTAGAATTGGATGAGGAATTAATGAAGGCGATCAAACGGTGCAGAGCCATATTGGAACCTTCAGATGTCAAAAAGCTCTGTCAAGATCTTTACCTCTCCATTTTCTGCGTGGTTTTCTCAGGCGGTCTGTTTTTGCCAGGTATCTTCACAAAGCCATTTACTGGAACGGAAATCTTTCTGGACTCTCGAAACAAAAATATTAGAATGTCTTCTAATACAAGAAGACAAATCGATAGGAATAAATAAACTTTAACGAGGGAATTTGTTTCCAGTTGTCGTCATAATTTCTGATAATGATAAATATTATTAATTTAAATCATAAAAAATAACTGAACTATAACAAATTTACTACGTCTCTCATGAATCATCGATAGTATAGCCCTGAAACCAATCACAAATCCATGTTATATGCGCTGATCGTGCACTAACGTTTTATCATTAATATACACATTTTTAGATTAATACATTTTGGCACCGTGAGGATTTACAGGATTTAATGTTCAATATTATAGTGAATTCAAGCATTCGATTAAACGTTGTTAATGTACATTTTGAGTATATCTATCAGGTATATTTTATATTTTAAAAAGTCATAAGTATTGTTTGGGAATAACGTTTTAATGAATTACAGAACAACTACACATGTAGTCCAAAAAAGGCAATTGATACATTAAAAAACACTCTAAAGAAGAATTTCTATTAATCTTCAGATCCTCTTGAATTTGTTCATTTACTAAAAATCTCAAAATAGATTAGTCACATAAAAGCTCGAAAGATTTTCAGAAACAATCAGAAGAACTTGCATCAACTGCTGATTACAAAATTACCGCACAAATAGCCTTGGGTGTGTGTGTGTGTGTGTGTGTGTGTGTGTGTGTGTGTGAGAGAGAGAGAGAGAGAGAGAGAGAGAGAGAGAGAGAGAGAGAGACAGAGAGAGAGAGAGAGAGACAGAGAGAGAGAGAGAGAGAGAGAGAGAGAGAGAGGGAGGGAGTGAGGAAGGTCAGCATGACCAATTCTACGGTGCATCTAGCAAAGAGAGGGCTGCAGGAGAGAGTTGCAGCAGGTACAACAGCAGCAGCAGGAGTGGGATGAGCGGCAGGAAAAGGAAGGAGGCAGGAACAAGAAAAAGCAATCGGATACATACTATACAAAGTTATACAACTGTATACAGTTGGTGGCCGAAAATTGGAAGACGGACCGAGAATACTTCCGCATCATTTGGCGGGGCAACAGCAGTAATGAAATGCTGGCATTTTCACATTACCCTCCACGCTCTTCTCATTTCTTTCAGATCCCTACTACCATCACCACCATCACCACCCGTCCCTGATGCCCCACGCTCACCACCATCCTCACGCAGCGGTGGCCTTCACAGGAGGTCTTCCCACTTCCCTGGGGGGTGGCTACTCCTATCTGGGACCCCTGAACCACCCATACCCCGCTCTGATGCACCCGGACCTGGTGAGGCAGGTGCAGTTCCCCCATCACCCCGGGGCCTTTTCCCTGCAGCCCGCCCCCCTATCCAGCCCTGGACTTCAGGCTCTCAGCGCAGCCAGCATCCCTAACAACCAGTTCCGCCGCCTGGAGCACGAAGGCAAAACCGGAACGGGAATCCCCGGTGACTTCAAGGGAAAACCCTATGGAGGTGAGAGGATGGAGAGATCTGACAGAGATAGGGAGCGGGAGAGGGAAAGAGAAAGAGAGAAGGACAGAGAAAGGGAGAAGGAGAGAGAGCAGGACAAAGACAGACTCTCTGGAGACAGCGTAGCTCCCACCAAGCCCAGAGCCCCCGCGCCGTCCCAGGGGTCTAAAACATTCACCATCGACAGCATCATCGGCACGCCAGCAACGACGGCGTCATCGCAACCGTCATCGTCGTCGCCTTTGCTGTCGTCGTCGTCGACGCCATCGACTCCCAAACTCTCTCCGCCAAATCCTCTCAAAGCAGCAATGGCGTCTGTGAGCTCGCCCTTGACATACAGATCAGGGTCGCACGCGCTGCCCCATGGCCTGGCCTTGGGCAGCCTGGGACACAGGGGTCTTGAGGGGCTGGGTTTGGGCCGTCCCCCCACTAGCGCCTTCTCCCCCTTGAGTCTGGGGGGTCTAGGGGGTATGGGAGGTTTGGGCACGCTGTCCCACGCAGACATGCAGAAGTACTTGAGCCAGTTGTACTTCTCTCGGTGACCTCATTCTTCGTTGTAGAATCAAGTGTCTCCACCACTACAATCCGATGAGTGGTGGAGATCGACTGCATCAGGTTGATGAGTCAAGGTTCTTCGCTTTGTGCGGCGAGCTTCTGTTTTTCTGTTCCCGGATCCTCCAGGTCAAAGAGCAGACTTCAGACATTTAGGTTCATGCTGAAGAGAGTGCGGCGGGACGTTGACAATAAACCTTGCTCACACCTGACC
>JAWQFJ010032522.1:22500-32500 GCA_034096865.1 Theodoxus fluviatilis | reverse complement strand
TCTCTCTCTCTCTTTCTCTCTCTCTCTCTCTCCCTCCCTCCCTCCCTCTCTCTCTCTCTCTCTCTCTCTCTCTCTCTCTCTCTCTCTCTCCCTTCCTTTCACACTTAATTAATAACATTATTTATTATTAAGCTTATTCTGTCGCCTCTTTTTTCTTCTTCTCTCGCACCAACAACCTACCCATTCATTTATCAAGTCATCCCTCTCTCTCTTATGCATTCTTTCATCCATCCGTCCATCCATCCGCCCATTCATCCATCCATCATCCATTCATCCGTCCGTTCGTCCATTCATCCAAGCGTCCATCAGTCCGTTTGTCCACTCACCCACCCATCCATGCATCCATTCATACGTCCATCCACCGCACACACTGATATATGTATAGGGCGTCACACACCTTTTTTTAATTTCATGGGGCGATGTCATACTTGAAACGAGTCTAGAGTAGTCTTCGCTTTGACACTTCGCTAGAATGATCATACATTTGATCTCAGACAACACAATTCCCCTGTCTCTCTTTAGGTGCTTTCATTGGTATTCTACCTCCTCACCCCCACCCCCACCCCCACTCCATATCCCGTCTTACCCTGTCTTTATTATGTCAACGACTCCTGTCTATGATGCGGATTTTGTATCTATTGAATTCATTTCAGCCGTAGGCTTCAATCCATTTAGTGCAGCGTTCATTGTGCATCGTGCTGGCTATTTCTCTGACTCTCTTTGGTCTGTCTCTGTGTGTTAGACTTTCAAATGTGTGTGTGTGTGAGTGTGTGTGTGTGTGTGTGTGTGTGTGTGTGTGTGTGTTGTTTGTCTGCCTGCCTTCCTGTCTGCCTGCCTGCCTGCCTGCCTACCCTGTCTAATGCCTGCATGCCCTGTCTGTCTGTCTGCCTGCCCTGCCTCCATGCCATGCCTGTCTGCCTGTCTGCTCTGTCTGTCTGTCTGTCTGTCTGTCTGTCTGTCTGTCTGTCTGTGTGTCCGTCCGTCCGTCCGTCCGTCCGTCTGTGTGTCTGTCTGTCTGTCCGTCCGTCCGTTCGTCCGTCCGTCCGTCCGTCCGTCCGTCTGTCTGTCTGTGTGTGTGTGTGTCTGTCTGTGTGTCTGTCTGTCTGTCTGTCTGTCTGTCTGTCTGTCTGTCTGTCTGCCTGTCTGTCTGCCTGTGTGTCTGTCAGTGTGTTTGTCTGTCTGTTTGTCTGTTTTCCTTACGTCTGATTCTTAGTTCTGCCGATGTCACATCATGTAAGCAATACGCGTGTCCAAATTTTTCTCCATAACGATTCCCATAGATCAAAAACATTATGCCACATGCACATGGGGGCAGATGTCTTCCTATATCATTTTTCATCATTCACTCCACCTACACGTATGGAAGTAAATCTGGCTGAGTGAACACGCTTGCCTGCAGTGTGGAGTGTTTTTGAAGACTGCACATCGATTGCCAGGCGCTTCTCCGCCAACACACTCACGCCATGACTACACACGTCTTTAGCGCTCGGGCTCTGCATCGACCTCCTGGCGTGTGTGTTTGCACCCAGCACGCCATGCCACGTCGGCGTCTTCAAAGGACAGAAACACATTTCGTACCCGCCTTCTAGCCATCTCTCCGTCTCCCCCTCCTCTCCCCTTCTCAACCCCCCCCCCTTCCCCCCACCCACCATCCCCACCTCTCCCGTCATCCTGTCCCATATCATTTCTTCATCCCTTTCTCCACCACCCCTTGTTCCCCCTCGCTATACCCCCACTCCACGCCCCCACCCTATGCCTCCATTGCCTTGCCTGCACCGGGCGACCCGCGGTCGATGGGAAGCCGCCAGGTAAACACAGGTGAGAACTATCTATTGTCGGTTGCGGATGCTGGGAGACGAGGCGGCTTGATAATGGAGAATGTAAGGCGCCCTGCGAGTTGGAGTTGCTGTAGGCATCGGCTGAGTGATGTGAGAGTGTTAGTGATAGTGTGGGGGGTTTCCTTGAGTTCGTGGGGTTTTGTTTCGGTTTCATGGGGATTTTGGGCTGGATCAGAGGTTTTCTTTAGAAAGATGAATGATTGTTTCTGTGCCAGCTGTATAACTGAGGACGTGTGACGAAGTAGACATCAATATTATTTCCCAGGTGCGAGTTACATGAAATTGTGAACACCTGTGGACGTTCAGGGTGGGAATTCGGGAGATGCAGTAGGGTGCTCAAAGAGAAGAATACTATATTTTGAGCCCAGAAAATGCTTCAAGCGAACAGATGAAAGATACAGCAGGGATGGGGTGTACAGGTATGCCTGTGACTGCAGGGCCGGATCTAGGGGGGGTGCTGGGGGTGCTCGAGCACCCCCCCCAAAAAAAAAAAAAAAAAAAAAAAAACCACCGTGGCAGGCGGGGAGGTGGGGGGCGGCGGGGGGGGGGGGGGTGGTTGCTCAAATATGTTGATCTACTTCCCACCTCATCGGATATCGGCACACTTTGCTTGGTAGCAGAGACAGTATAGTTAGTAAAAAGCTTGGGAAGGAGGGGGGGGGGGGGGGGGGGGCTAAAAGATGCTGGGCCCAGATGCTGTACTACTCTCCACTTGGTATAAGCACACTCTACTTGGCAGCCAAGGTAGCTGGGGAGGGAGGGGGGGGGGGGTGCTGCTATAATTAAGATGCCTTCCTTTTGCTACTCGCACAGACAAATCAAACCCGGGCAGAGACAGGAAGAATCTGTGACCAAACAAAAACTCTTGGAAATGACCGCACTGCCAGATTGCACAGATTTGCACCATTTTTCTCAAAATTTTCGGGGGGGCATGCCCCCGGACCCCCCTAGAGGGGCGTGCCTGCTTCGCAGGCACGCACTCGTGGCTTCGCCACTTCGATGAGAAGACCCTAAAACAATTTTAAGCACCCCCCCTCAAAAAACTTTGATCCGGCCCTGGACTGTTGAATCTGTACACAATAAAAGAAAGCACTGGTCTGCTATTTTGTACAACTTGCCAGATTGTATCTGAATCTTAGTTGCTTAGTAAGGCTACCACAAGGAAATGGGTCACGGCCGACGAATATATCATTTTGCGTTGTAAAACCAATCGGAATCATTTAAGCAGCATAAATGGCACGCGATTTGGCTTCGTGGTAGTACATGGCGAGTTTCGCAATAAATGTTTCAAAGGTACAAGCGCTTTGGACAAATGTAGAAGGCCTTCACTCGCAGTAGTTTAAGTATTTTGATACTTTAGGTGTTGTTTTATTTTTCTTCATCTTAATGAAATTTGAAAAAATATGCTTTCTAGCGATTCGCAATGAGACAATCTATGTGACATTTCATCACGTCGTGCGGCCCTAACTGAGCAACATACTCGCGTAGTGTTTACGAACTTTTCAGTTGATTCTAAAGCCTCTGTTGAGTAATTGTGTTTATGTCATCCAGGCGACTCCTCACACGCGTATGCAGGTGTGTGTGTGTGCGTGTCAGTGCATGAATGCATCCATGAATGCGCGTACATATTCTGAGGCTCAGCGTCGCATAGATGCAATCTATCAAAACATACCTAGCCATCCCTATCACCAAACCCACGTCTCTCACCATCTGGAACCGCAAGCAGTAGCACTCTGGCTGAGACAGACGGGGAGCAGCAGCCAGCGGACTGCCTGCCTGTGGTGATGGAGCCATTAGCGACGAGAAGAGGCTCTGCAGCAGGCTTCTAGAACCAACGATGGCGCACTCGGGGTCTGAAGAGGCTGGAGAGTAAAAACGCTGAAGGGAAGGAAGCCACGCAACTGCCTCTCATCGCCCGCCTCCCTCCATGTTGGAACAAGGGACCCTGATCCTGCATGCCATCTCGTCGCTCTCTCTGTTAGTATTCATATTGTCGCGTGATGAAGATGGCAGTGACGATAAAGGCAGAGGTAAAACAGTTCCAACAATGAAAGAAGAATTTCAGCTAACTACAAAGGCTGTAACGATGACGCGACAGTATTAACGAAACAATGACCACAAAGGACAGTCGATGTCACAAATACAAGTGTGGATATAGAGAAGTAAGGAGGTGTCATAGATTAAAACAACTTGTGCTACAGCGGTCGCCGCCGCCAGTGATGTTAAGAAGTTGTATTTTGATATCAAATACCCACTATTCATGCAAACAGAAGTAACAGACCTGTCTGATATAAAACATAATGCTGTTGTATTTCCTACTGCAAGAATTAGCAGGGAATGATTTGATGATGATGACGACAAGTACATATCAGGGTTGGCGACGATGAAAATAATGATTACAATGACGGCGACGACGACAGCGATTCCCAAAGCGATATCGACGACGACGATCACAGCGACAATGACAACGACGGCGACGATGGCGTTGGCGGCGGCAGTGGTGGCGACGTCGGTGATAACGTTTAGAAGGATCAAAGCATGAGATGAAAAGTGCAGTGCTAAGAAGGAAGTGTGTGAGACAACGGAGGCGGTGGATGAGTGCAGTGCTAAGAAGAAAGTGTGTGGGGACGGAGGCGGTGGATGAGTGCAGTGATAAGAAAGAAGTGTGTGGGGACGGAGGCGGTGGATGAGTGCAGTGCTAAGAAGGAAGTGTGTGGGGACGGAGGCGGTGGATGAGTGCAGTGCTAAGAAGGAAGTGTGTGGGGACGGAGGCGGTGGATGAGTGCAGTGCTAAGAAGGAAGTGTGTGGGGACGGAGGCGGTGGATGAGTGCAGTGCTAAGAAGGAAGTGTGTGGGGACGGAGGCGGTGGATGAGTGCAGTGATAAGAAGGAAGTGTGTGGGGACGGAGGCGGTGGATGAGTGCAGTGCTAAGAAAGAAGTGTGTGGGGACGGAGGCGGTGGATGAGTGCAGTGCTAAGAAGGAAGTGTGTGGGGACGGAGGCGGTGGATGAGTGCAGTGCTAAGAAGGAAGTGTGTGGGGACAGAGGCGGTGGATGAGTGCAGTGCTAAGAAGGAAGTGTGTGGGGACAGAGGCGGTGGATGAGTGCAGTGCTAAGAAGGAAGTGTGTGGGGACGGAGGCGGTGGATGGGTGCAGTGCTAAGAAAGAAGTGTGTGGGGACGGAGGCGGTGGATGAGTGCAGTGCTAAGAAGGAAGCGTGTGGGGACCAAGACGGTGGATGAGTGCAGTGATAGGAAGGAAGTGTGTGGGGACGGAGGCGGTGGATGAGTGCAGTGCTAAGAAGGAAGTGTGTGGGGACAGAGGCGGTGGATGAGTGCAGTGCTAAGAAGGAAGTGTGTGGGGACGGAGGCGGTGGATGAGTGCAGTGCTAAGAAGGAAGTGTGTGGGGACGGAGGCGGTGGATGAGTGCAGTGCTAAGAAGGAAGCGTGTGGGGACCAAGACGGTGGATGAGTGCAGTGGTAAGAAGGAAGTGTGTGGGGACGGAGGCGGTGGATGAGTGCAGTGCTAAGAAGGAAGTGTGTGGGGACGGAGGCGGTGGATGAGTGCAGTGCTAAGAAGGAAGTGTGTGGGGACGGAGGCGGTGGATGAGTGCAGTGCTAAGAAGGAAGTGTGTGGGGACGGAGGCGGTGGATGAGTGCAGTGCTAAGAAGGAAGTGTGTGGGGACAGAGACGGTGAATGTGCAGTGCTAAGAAAGAAGTGTGTGGGGACAGAGGCGGTGGATGAGTGCAGTGCTAAGAAGGAAGTGTGTGGGGACCAAGACGGTGGATGAGTGCAGTGGTAAGAAGGAAGTGTGTGGGGACGGAGGCGGTGGATGAGTGCAGTGCTAAGAAGGAAGTTTGTGGGGACGGAGGCGGTGGATGAGTGCAGTTCCGGAAGGAGAGACCCAGCAGGCTGACGGACAGCCCCCTGGCGCTCCGTAATTGGCCCTGGCACGCGTGCAACGCTACAGGGTTTCCCTCTTCACATCCAGGGAGGGCCAGGGGCCCAGGGGCCAGCGTGTACTTTCTGACCAGTGTCCTTCCAAATTCGATTCCCCCAGTCGAAATATTGCAGCAGAGCCTCTGCAATTCTCCATTGTATTTGCATATGCATCTTGTGAACATCGCCAGGAAGTGACAGCTGTAGACGTCAAAAAAAGAAGAAAAAAAAAGAGAGAAGAAAACAACGAAACTCACGTAAACAACAAAATAATCTCTGAATATCACACACACGAACAAATGCGCACTTACAAGCATTGGACACACACGCGCACGCACGCACGCGCACGCACGCACGCACACACACAGGCACGGCACGCATGTACGCACACACGCACACATACGCACCACACGCACACACACACACGCGCTCGCGCACACACATTTACATTCACACACTCTCCCTCTCTCTCTCTCTCTCTCTCTCTCTCTCTCTCTCTCTCTCTCTCTCTCTCTCTTTCTCTCCAGAATTACGGTATAGATCATTCATTTCAATATATTGTGAATAATCTCAGTGACACAATTCAAGGCTATATGTATAAAAAAAGGAGAGACAATAATGTAAAAAAATAATACGGTGCTATTTCCCAGCTTGCAGTTTTGTCTGAAAACCAAGAAATACTGAAGAAAAATTAAGTTAGTAGTTCTGAGGAAAATGCGTGCAGCCCCAACCAGAAACTCATATACAATTGAAAACAACATATGACCAATAACTATGTTTGCAAACGAAAATCAAGATTAAACATCGCAAACGTATATACAATGGCAGCAAATTGAGGAGAGGATGACCTTGGCGTACTAAGGCAGAACGAGACATAGCTATGCAAAAATAAAAGAAATGAAATAAACCACCGATACCTAAAGAGTCAAGCAAATTTCGTTGACGAAAATCACAAATGTTGATTTGCACTATCGTTAGTATCATAGTTTGTGTAATCGGTGTTACTCTAATTCGCCTGTTAGTGCAATGTAATCTGTTCCTCACAATTTCCTCGAATACGGCTCGATTTGTCGAAGCAGTCGTTACCCGCAGCCTTAGTTGTCCAGAATTTGATGTCGAATTAACGTGGCGGCTTCTAATATCCACCAATAACCAGTCGCCGCGTGCAGCTAAGGAAAATAATGTGACCCGGATGTTAGAAACTGCATTTCAGGGGCAATGTTTCCATCGTGCACCGGCGCTGGTACCGTCGCGTCCCCGCAGTAATGTACACAGGGACTGGCGGTGTGGGGCTTCCTGGAATAACGGCCCGGTGTCACCCCCTCCAGCAAGCCCCTTCACTGTTGCACCCTGCAGTTATCAGCGTCCCTTTTCCATTATTTCTCCATTTCATCGAGCGCATCAAGCAGCGGGACGGAGGGGAGAAAAAAAGGCGGGTCCATTACCGCCGACTTAGGCGTGATTATGTTCCCTGTTTCGAGAAACCCCTACAAGTTGTCTTGAGCGCCGCAAGTCGGGGAAAGCTGTGGACTGAAGGGCGGGAGATGCGGGAAGGAGGGGGAAGGAGAGAGGAAAGAGACGGAGATGTGAAAGCGGACGGAATGCAGGAGGGAAAGGGAAGGAACACTGGGAAAAGACGCCCCGATGAGACGGGCCGAAAAGGCGGGTAAGAGCAGCACCCTCGGAAGTTCCGCATTAGTCTTCCCGTCTCTTTCAACGCCAGCAACGACGCCTGGCGTGCATGCCGAGGGGAACCACCGAACGAATGGCGGCGGTGCAGTGTTCCATGGTGTCACTGTTCTTGTCTTACGAAAATATTTGTCTTGAATCGTGAAATAGTGTTTAATCAAAATATGTTACGAGAACTTCGATCACTTCGAGATTTAAACCGTGAATTGAATTATTTCAGATACATCTTTAGTCAGCCAAGGTTTCCTTGGATTTCAGCAGAAATTATCTTATCACTCAGTTTATGACTTTCTAGCCGATATTCCATAAAGAAACTGTTGTAATTTGGAGGGATCTTTTCTTTCCATTACTTTCTATATATGAAAGAGACCAGGGCCCGTATTCACAACGGCGATTTATCTTTTTAACACTCGATTTATCCCCTAGCCTCGCGTTATCTTGATCGGTGAGATAAGGTACGCTCGTCAGAGGATTCTAGGTTGCGCTTTGCTATATATGCTGGTTTCCAGCCAAGGGAGAGCGGAACAGGCAGTTGGAATCGTCTGAGTTTAGAGATAAATCGGGGTTAAAATAAATCGCCGATAAATCGCCGTTGTGAATACGGGCCCAGTTCTTTTCCTTTCTTGTTACTTGCAAAGAATGGATTTTTGGTACCTCTATCTTTGCCAAAACTTCCCAGAGTCTCAACACATTTGCTCTATTTAACATTTTCCCATCACAATGAACCAGTCTCTGCCCTTTCATTTCATTTCATGTGACCCTTTCGGACCATCCCGACAGCAAAGTAATTTAAGAAGTAATTCCAATATGATCATTACCAAACTGCATTCAAGCAAGTGTGCTTGAGCGATTCTTAACATTACTGAACTCTGAGGAATAAAGACGGATGAATCCTGGGAACCTGGGTCGAGCAATAATGTTCAGTGATGATGATCTTGACTCCATTGAGTAACGTGTCACATGTTTTGAGACTAACGATAATAAAATACTTAATCACTTCGTTCCCCCTGCAGCCACCTCATGTCTTATCTGTCTTTAGTGGTATTATGAGCAACCCATGGAACAGCAAAGAATGGTGGAGTCAGATTTGAATCTGTGACAACATCTGGCAAACAGCTGTGTTTAAGAGGCAGCCGTTTAGGATCTTCTTGTTGTAAACCGAGGTCACGCCCATTGACGCCTCCAGTCAGTTTCTCTGTCAAATCAAAAGATGTTCTCGGCAGCTCGGCGCAGTGACTAAAGCAACATCAGCATGTGAAGTTGTCTTCCTACAAATCAGGCATAGTCGCGAGGGCATGCAAGGTGCTTTCCAACTCGGATAACGTCCGGAGTTCGCGTCCCATTACAGCGATGAATGGCAGCGTTTAGCCTCCTTGCCACGCTGGCTTTTGTTAATTACAGAACAAGCAAGGCCATTCCACAGCTACTCCTCGTGAAATAATTATGGAAATCATAACGGTCTTAGACATGTCCATTACTGCTCTGTCTTCGTGGAATGGGCGTCAGAGGCCGCGCAACACGGCCGTTTCGTTTCTCATGTCACGTCGGCGTGCATCTTGGAGGCCACAGCTGATGGAGAGTCTGCAAGGTCTGGTGTTTGCGGAGCGCGCCGAGCGAGAAGCCTCGCAGTGTCTGGGTGTCGCCCGCGCTCTCCAGACCCATCTCCTGGGCCAGCCAGGGAGAAAACGGCCGCAAAATGACCGTCGCCGGCCCTTGCTGGTCCCCATAATCATTTGCAGGCAAGCCCTAGAGGTGAGCGCAAATTGCAAGCACGCCAGTCGGGCGGGCGGTGGACTGCACTGGCTGCCGTAGAAAAACTGTCAGGCTGCTGCGAAACTGAGCTGGAATGGGGTGCGTGAACTGCAGATTTTGTGCAATGAGATGATGTCTGAGTTGTTTTTAAGATAAGTTTTAATACTTTTCGGGATGACGAGATTTGGAAAGGACTGAAAGTTAAAATGAAGTCATCAAATTTAGGTCGATTCGACATTCTCGCCGAAGAACGTATGTTTGCAGCGTTTCGGCTCACAGTTCCTTTATCAGATAGAATATTTTACCAGAAAAAGTGACCAAATGGAAAATTATGACAAAGATTTCTTCAGTTTTCATTTCATTTTGAACATATCATTGAAACATTTGTTCTTGAACGTGCACAAATTGGATCAACAGTTCGCAGGAAGGGTGGAAAAAGTAGTAGGACAAGGTTTCTGTATTCATTTTGGTGGATCGGGTCAATATTTATCAAGAAAATATTAGTATTAAACGTAAACGAAACGAGGTATAGTGTCTAATCTCATTATGATCAATTATAGATTCGCATATCTTCAACTTCCCAGATTTTTAAACAGTGCCCCATTGAGCACTTATAGTTTGAAAATCTACAACGAGAGTACCATCATTTAGTCGTTGACTAATCCTGGGCAGCATCTTCGGCATGCAAAAGCCACTGGCGATGCAAGTTGCAGAGGGGGCGTTTTGGCGCACTTCTTGACGCCTGCAATGTGGCTGTGATGGCGATCCGGTCGGTGTTTG
>JAWQFJ010032522.1:12500-17500 GCA_034096865.1 Theodoxus fluviatilis | reverse complement strand
GCATATTTAGTCAGGACAAGATCACAGGGTCAGTTGGTAATGTGCAGTTTCAGGAATTAAGGCTGCCGAGTGTTATCGCAGGGGGCTTCAGAAGGGAAAACAATGAAAATCCAATGAGTCTCTGATGGATAGTTTGTGGGGCTGAAAATTAAGAATTTTGACAAGACAGCCAGTTTGGAAGAAAGAAGGAAAAAAAGAAACATAACTCCCTCTCCACTTCAAATCGCTCACCCCCACCCCCGCCCTCAACCTACTTCCTACCCGAAACACCCACTTTTCGGTGAGATACTCGAGGGGTGAAATGCAGACAATTTAAACTAAAAATTCGCTGAGACCAGAAACCGGCATCAAATTCGACCGAGAAACTGAAGTCGCCGGGACAATGAATCCCTGCATCGGTCCCCCCCCCTCCCCCCCCCACATCCCCCCCCGCCAAATCCGAGACAAACAACACTCTACCAAGGTAACGAAATCTGGTGAGATCTGCAGTCATAAGCTGGTCCCTACGACGATAACTCGGGATTCGGTTGTCCAACCTACACACCCCCTGCACATGTTTTGATCATATAGCGGTCTTTTTCTCACTGGAGCACCCCGGTTTTCCCCCTTACATTCTGAGGTTATCTCAAGATTTGATGTTTTCCGGACACTGAAAATACTTTTGAAAGATTTTAAAGTTCAAACCAAAGTCAAACAATGTTTGCTATCTCCTCCACTACATGCAGACATTTGGTCATTTAATTTAGTTACTTTTGTTCTCTATTGGTAAGTAGCAGAAGAAGGAGAACCGATGATATTGGTGGTGATGGGGATAGTCATAGCAGCTCTTGAAATGGTAGTAGAAGTAATAGTAGTGGTAGTAGTAGTTCTAGTATACATACACGTCATTGTTTTCGTCGTCGTCGTTATCACTGTTGTCGGTAACATGCTACATGTATACCCTGCTTGCCCTGTGCCCAAGCGTATACTATTTCACACGTTGAACAAAGAGCATTTAACTCCAGTCGTAAACGAGGCCAGTGAAATGCCCTTCAGCAGCGAAAGGGCGCGTTCATTCCCCACTGTGGGTCCAACGGCCGAGAAGTAAGGGTGGCCAATACTGTCATCCCTGCTTGCAATATTTCTAAATGATTCACGTCAATTCACAGTTCTTTGCAACAGATTATGACCGGAATCTTTCAATGAAAACAATTATGGATAGGCGACACGTTGGATGGAGATCGACACCGCATTAAACATCATAATCTTCGTGTAACTGCAGTCGAATTAATGCCATTTCACCGTGCATATAACTTTACGGCGTGCCTCCTGTCAGGATCACATGTCAACCACAACATATCTCCATGGCAGTCACGCAGTCATCTGGGCACCTCTAACCCCACATCAAGGGCTTCCTGGCGACGCGGAGCATGCCGGGAAGACAGGGGCCAGAGAGCGGAGGTAATGAGGCAAGGGGCTATTTGTCCAACACAGCGCTGGAGCGGGCCGTAATTTGGACAACAGAAGAGATGGCCTCGCCTCGATACCTCCTTCACGGAGTCTGCTTTGTCTGTGATTAGTCCCCTCTCCAGGCAGAGAATGCGCGAGGTGTGCTGGAGCAGGAGGCTAAACTATGGGAAGGAGTGACTACTTTATTTGTGGAAGTCGATGATAGGGCTCCCGCCTGTGGAGTCGAGAATCCAGATTGGAGATCTTTGGCCGACCAGAGGCCGCGCCTCTGGGTGGTGCTGTATGATGAGAAGCGTGGTGGCCGCGCCTGAAGACGGTAGCACGTTGGGACCACCGCAAGCAAGGATTAGTGAAGCCAGGTGTGGCGTGGTCTCACCGCGTGCTGACTGCGTCTTGTGAGATCAACTCCGATCCTGTCGACTCTTCAGGACGGTTGCTTCGGATGAGATCATAATCTAAGTGACTCGGCTGTGTTCTCACGCCTATGCATTGGACAGTGTTGGCTCCCTTGTGCCGATTGGAAACATAAACCGTTGTACACTGACAGATCAGACATTTTCCCGTGACGAATGGGTTATGGCTAGATGAAATGTCTTCAGTGTTGTCACTTTTCATTGTTTGTCTCCGTCTCATTCTGTGGTGTGTGTGTGTGTGTGTGTGTGTGTGTGTGTGTGTGCGCGCGCGCGCGCTTGCGTGCGTGTATATATATATATATATATATGTGTGTGTGTGCATGTGTGCGTGCGTGTTTGGATGCATGCGTGCGTGCGTGTATGTGTATGTGTGTGTGTGTGTTTTCGACAATGTGTGTGTGTGTCTTTTTGGTGTTCGTGTGTACATGCCTGTCTCCATTTCTTTTCTTGATTCGTCTTCTTTCTATCTGTCATTTGGTCGCCTAACTGTGGGTCTCTCCATCTATCTTGCTGTTAATTACTCTGATTATTTGTCATTTTCTTTGTGTAAGTATGCGCGTGTGCTTTGTTGTTTGTTCACCGTCTGTCCAACTGTCCATCTAACAATCCACCAATCTATCTGCATGCTTCTCTCTCTCTCTCTCTCTCCCTCTCTCTCTCTCTCTCTCTCTCTCTCTGTGTGTGTGTGTGTGTGTGTGTGTGTGTGTGTGTGTGTGTGTGTGTGTGTGTGTCCGTATCTGTTTGATTATCTTCCGGTATGCCTGTATGTACGTGTCTCTCTTTGTGTGTGTGTGTGTGTCAGTGTGATGTGTGTGTGTGTGTGTGTGTGTGTGTGAGTGTGTGTGTGTGTGTGTGTGTGTCTGTGTGTGTGTGTTTGTGTGTGCGTGCGTGCGTATGTGTGTGCCGGTCCGTCCTTACCCCATCTACCCACTCCCCCATCCCTGTCCTTTGTCCGTATCAGACCCCAAGTCTTCTCGTCGTATAATGGAACACCAGTTTCATCATATTTACGTATCACTTTTGATAGTCACACAATTACTCCTACAGTAGCAGGTACAACAGCTTCGCAATAAGAGAGCGATATCAGATATCTGCAATAACAAAATCGAGAGTCCAGAAATTACTACAAGAACTTGGCACTCAAAAAGCAACATGTTCAAATGGTGTCACTGCTAAAATGTTTAAATTATTCTCTCATATTATTTATAACGCATTTATAAAAATATGCAAATTGAATCTAGAATATTGATGTTTCCCTAACCAATGGAAACGGGCAAAAGTAAAGTTACTTTTTACAAAAGGAAACTCATCAAAGATATAAAATTACAGACCGGTGTCTATGCTTCCAGTGCGAAATAGAATTATTGAGCGTCATGTACACGATTCTCTTTGAATATTTCGAAAAACATAAATGATTTCTGCAAATCAATCTGCAATAAATCCAAGCATTTCTATCAAATGATTCCGACAAACATGACATTAAATGGTATGGCACAATAAATGAATGAAATATTGTTGGAATAGTCTTTCTGGACTTTTCAAAGGCAATTGATCTCGTTCCACACAACTTATTTCTTAAAAAACTACATGCACAAGGATGTGATGAATCATCACTTACATGGTTTCCGTCCTATCTTTATGAAATATCACAACATGTTTCAGTCAATACAAATCTCTCAAAGGAATGCAAAATCAGTTCTGGCGTACCTCAAAACATTATTCTTTGGCCTGTGCTTTACTCCATTTTTCTTCGGACTTACCTGCAGTAACCGACCAATCCGATGCCGATCTTTAAGCAGGCAACACCACTCTTACGGCTATTGTATCTAAGCTATCGAAACTCCAAAATATTCTCAATAATGATTTGAAAAGAACAGATTCCTGGACAAGACAAAATGAAATGACCCTGGACTCACTGAAAACAACATGTAGGTTAATAAACTACCCAACAAAGAAGGTGAACTCTCTCCTCTATGAAATTAAACATGACTTTACGCAGTTATTCGATACCAAATGTTCAAATAGACAAAAGACTTGGTGCATTTATTGATGACAATCTGTCTCAGACCAGTCAGGCTGAATGTATCATTTTAAAAACTCGGTGCTCTGTTCTTTATTTAAAAAAATAAAAGCATTCCTTTCCATGGAAAATAGAACGATGTTTCACACTGCATACCTCGCACAACATATAATTTACTGTTTAAATATCCGGTGATGTTTTCTTCGAATATATAAAGACTCTGTATATGGAATCACGAAGATATCTGGACGTATTCTCACGAATATCTTTAAAATGCCTCAAAATGAGATACTCTCCAGTTTGAACTGGCTCTCTTTTGAACATGAATGTCTGCTTTAAACAACCGTATTCGTTTACAAAACCTTTATGTTGCAATATCCATCTTACCTCTAAGAAATGTTTCTAACGCTACGCATAGGTGATACACAACTCTATTCATTCTCTTTATCAAATCTTCAACTTTCCACGGTCCACACGAAAGTTTCCTTCTTTTTTTTCGCCAAAATGTGTTCACTTTTCATGCCACATAAAGGATGTTAAAACCTCTTTACCGTAAGATTCTGTAAAAAAAAATCATTAGAATCTTCTCAGCGTCCATTTAGATGAAATGGAACATCACTAGATCTCAAAAACAATAATGCGAGGGGTGGGAGGTGGGGGTGAGAGAAGACGCGACAGAGTGAAAGATTGAGAAAGGGAGAGCGATTGAGCAAACAAGAGAGAGAGAGAGAGAGAGAGAGAGAGAGAAAGAGAGAGAGAGAGAGTAAGTCGTCATAATGTGCCATAATACCTTTCTTGTTACTTAGGCCACTGGGCAAGATTGACCAGTCATTGTAATCAAGTGCAAAACCATCGGTAAATAAAGTAACTCGAGATCGAAGTGAATTGACTCATCAAACAGAGATGAGCGACATATTCAAAGATGCTTTCGCACCCTGGAATAATCAGGGACAGGTTTCCAGAGGGCACGAGTTGTCCATAGAATACAAGGAGAACAGTGTGACAGCACGCTTTCTCTTGAGGCATCTCTCTTGAGGAGGATTACCGCCTGCCTGGCCTGGCCTGGGGATGGGACGCAGTAGCCTGGATTTGGACATCCTCCATCACGTGCAGGCAGC
>JAWQFJ010032522.1:0-5000 GCA_034096865.1 Theodoxus fluviatilis | reverse complement strand
ACACGGCGAATAGCTGGAAATTGAGCCTACTTGCTCATACTCTAACCAGGTCTGGTGATGTTCATGGCTACATGCCTAGCATAACATGCAAAGGCTGATGGGCCGTAACACGTCATCTATTCATTTAGTCATTCATGCATTCTTGAATGTATACATGCATTCAGTCCATGTCTAGTTTCCTCCGTAAATCTTTTTCATCTCTCTCTCTCTCTTATTCCTTTTGCCCCATGTTGTATATTCCTCCCAGATGTTGGAAACGTGTATGTCCTGTTATTTTCCCAAAAGATAAGTGATACCTGTCTATATAAATTGCGGAGTCATTAATGCTTGTTATGCTAGCCTCGTCTTATATATACTATTCTATAAGTTCCTGCCAGCCCCCTTTGTAAAATTTATTGATTTTTCTTTGCTTTTCAAGATTTGGAATGCTTAGAAAGCATATTCTTATTGAACGTCTAGTTAAAAAAAAATGTTGTTGTCTTTTATAGACAGTGAAGCCATCCATATGTTAGGTATTGTCATCTGGTATTCAACTTTTTCATATTGCCGTCTTTTTCTTGCTCGTATTTACGTTCACCTAAACGCATGCGTGCTCTTAAGCGCACCAAACATATGCAGAGACGCACACGCATCTACACACACTCATATTGACTAAATTTGTACAAACGCGCATGCACAAACACACACACACATACACACACACACACACACATTTATACACACACACTGTGCACCTAATGTGCACGCAATATGCACACACTCAAAAACACACATACGCACCCATGCACGTACCCTCACATGCATATGTACAGACGCATCAGTATGCAGACATACGCAGGAATGAATGCTCGCACGCACGCACGCACGCACGTACGTAAACACACACTCACACTCAAACACACACACACACACACACACACACACACACACACACACACACACACACACACACACACACTTGTGTACAGGCTCACACAAAGCTACAGCTAAACACACACAATACATGCGATGCACACGTGCATGGAAACACACATACGAATTATACTCAGTGGCACTAATATTCTCAATGGGAGGCGACTCTGCGGAAAAAAATCTAGCCCCACTGCAGGAGGTTGTCACACCTGACTTGGCACCGCTGTCTACAAGAAATGACGCGAATACCCCAGTAGCTGCAAGCTCCACGAGCGACAAGGGCCTGTGGCGCAACGGATAACGCGTCTGACTACGGATCAGAAGATTCCAGGTTCGAATCCTGGCAGGCTCGATGGGTTTGAAATTTTACTTCTAAAGTCTAATTAAATTGTAGTGAAATCCATCGTTGTTGTTAGCTGAAAAATGTGCAAATGAATATCAAACAAGACACAACATAACAAAGTACTCGCATACTTTTTATGTACCAGTGTTGTTTGGCTCTAAAGGAGTGAGTACAGATAGCACATGTTTATACAATTTGATGTAGCGCTTTTTACCCACTCAAGAAAGAAGCTTTCAAGTCCAACGCAGCGTACACCAAGCGAGCCACTTCCTGTTGTCTTGGGTATTGTGGACGTCAGTTTGCTGCCTTGACGGGGACATGGCTGGTTCAGCAGGACTCTCCTCCTGTCGTCTGCCAACACAATTTCAGACGCGTTTCTCACAGGCAATCCTAACGCACCATACGCGATACTTTCGCGGAACAAAGAGGCGCGTTTCGATTCGTAAGGTATTTTAAAACATATTCATAGATTAGCGCTCGCAGCAAGCGCTCGCGAATCCTGATACATTTTACCTAGTGGAACCTGTCCTTGCAGGCGCTCGCCGTGCTCAACTCGAAACTGTGTCTTTAACCTTCTGAAAAAAAACGTGCCTCTGATCCCGCGAGACAATCGCGTAATTATTATGCGTTGGGGTTGCCTCTGGGAAACCCGCTTCTGGTACACACCCGAGATAAATAAAAGTATAGTCTACACATCTAAAGTGCCAGAATGCTGTCAACATGGCTAACATGATTGGTACCCGTGCTGATCACAAAGTCAATATTCGCATTCATTTTTGTTCCGTAGCGTTCTCGGCACTATCCAGCCAACCTGTCCCTAGAAATGTCGAGTTGTCTTCGGCTCCCTCTCTTTCTCCATGTTCATTAAAAAATACTATCATGTATACTACCTTAATTGAAAGGTGTGCACATTTTCAGCGGCAGTATGATTTGGCTGTGAGGGTTCGTACCAGAGTTGAGCTTTCCTCTCCGTAGATCTATTCTGCCTGGAGCTGTGAGTAGGGGGGTTGTGGAGTGTCGAAGAAAGAGGCCGTACCCATGGCCTCCAAACCAGTTGAGTCCAGGCCAGAACTCATCTGAAACGGGTTTCGCAATCCTCTCGCGCGACCAGAGGTGCGTTTCCTTTCGAAAAGTATAAAAACATGGTCAGAGATGAGCGCTCACTTCGAGCGCCTGCGTGGACAGGTTCAGGTTGGAGAAAAGCTTAGGGTTTTGCGAGCGCTCGCCGTGAGCGATCATCTCTGAATATTTTAAGAATCTCTTCCGAAGCAAAGCACGCCTCTGGTACCAGGAAAAACAGCGTATGATGCGTTAGGATTGTTTCTGCGAAACTCTCCTCTGTTGTATGTTGAACAGCTTCCGGCAAATTCAGCGCTTCATATAAACATTTAGCCAGCAGACTGATGAGTAAGGACTAGGTGGTGATTTGTTTGCTTGACTGGGAGATGTTTCTGGTGATCCTCCTTCAAGTTTGATACGGGACTTGGTGACCAGTTTGTTGTTGCTTGTGGGCTGGCCTTGATCTTCCAGGGTGGTCTGAGCACATGGCTGGTTCCAATACATCTGACCCCTTCCCGAGGCTACCCCGGTAGCAACTTTGGCTGCTTGGGGCCGCCCCTGGCTGAGATAATGGAGCATGCCTTGTAGCTCCGCCAGCCAGGGATGCCAGCTGATGAAGAAGGCATCGAGCGGTTTCGCTTGTTTGTTGCACTTCGTTCCCGACGACACTGACGAGTTTCTCTTGTACACAATGGGGTCCATCATTTGTACTCCTTCTAGTGGCCATGAGCCATCATCCTGGTCTACTGAGTTCAAACGTCATATTTACGCATCAGGCATGTTGTCGAACATTATCTGTTTGCGGTGACGTCCATGTAAAAGCGAAGAAGAAGCTTGGAAAAATTACACTAAACAGATCCAGCAATTTGTCTCTTGGGTGATGTGGAAAGAGAGTGAACTGCATCGCTTGAGCTGTGGAGAGAAAGCAGCCGATACAAGAAACCCAGAACTTTCCTGGAGGGGGAAGGGGGGGCGAGGAGATGGTGGCGAATCTTATAGAGGCTACTGATACTGAGAGGTTCTCTCTGTATGCGATAGATGTAGCCAGGATAACATCGTTTTGTTAGGGGTTGTGGGGTGGAGGGTTTCTGGGCGATCGGAGGGTGTCGGATGGGGATTGCAGGCGGGTCGAGGGGTGGGGTGAGGGTGTGGAGGTTGGTGGGTCAGGGGGGTGGGGTGAGAGGATGAGGAACAGGGGTACGACAGAGGGGTTCCTCTCTCACTCGATACAAGGCGCGTTGGGCAGCTCGTCAAAGGCAAAGGCGTGTTTTTGTCCCCTGCATGTGGCTGAAATGTAATACAAGCCAATAAACACACTCACACCTCCACACATGGCTGCCAGGAGAAAACGGCGTGCAGGAAATACACGGCGCTCTGTTCCTCGCGCAGGCCGCATTCCCAGAACTCCTGCAGACGTCCGCGATGCGTCCCAATGAGGCAAACGAGCCTTTCTCTTCGGGTGCGACAAACACAATTGCTTATTTGTGTTAGGAGGCGAGAATAGAGCTTGTTTGTGGCCCATTAAGATTTTCGCCGTATTCTTTGCAATACGACAAACACAACTGTTTGTTTACCCTCGCCTGGGCAACCTGAGTCCAGTCGCTGGCTGCCAAGCGAAACACGCGCACGGGCTCGGAGGAGGGGGCAGGGACAGGGAGTCAGGGAGCCTGGGTGAGAGGGGGGCAGTCTGAGGGGGGCCCGGAGATTGAGGATGAAAGGAGGAACCCTGCCTCCAGAAAGCCAGAAGCATTGTTCCCTCTGCCAGGGCACGGGGGACCGTGCGTCCCCCTCGCTTTGATCGCGCAGCTTGTTTACCGCCGATACAGAAATATTTACTTCGCGCCGCCTGACATTTGCAACAGACCCTCGCTTGAAAGGGAGTCGACTGCCCGACCTGCGATCCCAGCAGCCTCAGCGCGGCCGAGAGGGGAAACTGGCGGGAAAAACGGCCGCCATTGCCCACCACGTGGTCTCCAAGGCGCGAAGAGCCAGGGGGGTGGGTCCAAGATGGCGTCAAGACGAGCTAGGCCAACAAGATGTCCTCCCTTTAAGGTAGCCCTCCCATGAGCGGCACGAAGCACGGCGGCGATGATGGACAACGTAAAGAATGCATGGAAAACATTTCAGACAGTCTAAATGGTTTCATTATTGCCTCGGATTTGTCATTGTTCTTTTTGGTTTTGTTCTTCAGTAACATTTCAGTAATGTGCTAGGTAACTTTAGGTTTCTTGCTATATCCTTTTCTGGACGAATACGTCAATATTATAATAGTAATAATCTTTGACCAGCGCAACTCCGACTAATTCATCTTGCTTCTAAAAGTAGAAAGGTGTTTGATTTGCCATGAAATAGTACTAAAACCAAATCTAAACAATAGTAAAGCTTTGCATCAAAAGCTTGGATTTTTAGTTTCATCATTGCTGAGTCAACTAAATGCAAAGAAAGGAGGGTTCTTTAAGAAAAGTATTCATTAATTTGTTGCTTAATATGAACACAGCTCGATTAACATGTTGCATAACATTGAACTGAAAAGGAAATGACTTTGACTAGAGATGAAACAAACCACACATCTGCAATCAAATCCTTTTTTCGTTGTGAAACGAAATGGCGAATCTGTTGTTACACAATGAGAATTATTGGCGTTTGTCCTTTTGTCCATTGTCATGATTTCTACCTCTCTGGGGGA
>JAWQFJ010032521.1:17500-25283 GCA_034096865.1 Theodoxus fluviatilis | reverse complement strand
CCCCCCACCCAACGCACCACCCACCGCGAAATAAAAGGAAAAATAGAGACTTTACTTGCTTTTGCGTTTACTCGAACCAGCTCTTGCGATTTTCGTGGCCAGTAGTCCTACATAGCCTATTAAAGGCTGATAGGCCACACAAGTTCATTTATTCGTTATTTACACAGTCGTTTATTCATCCATCCATTCATTTATTGTTACTTTTTATTCTGATCCTTTCCAATTAGTACTCTGGCAGTGGCAGACGAACGCAACAGAGGTCTAAGGGAAGCAACTCACCTTGCGAGGGAGGTGTGCGGAAAGCCAAAGGTTGGGAGGGATATCGTGTGAGGGGAGAGTACTCCAGCACCAGTCTGACTTGGTAGACTTGGTCCGCAGTTAGTCCTTGAAGCGTGAACCTGCGAGGAAAAAAGAGGTTCAAGGTCGTTGGTTCCACGCTGAACTTCCAAGGGAAGCAAGACATCTCTTTATCACTTAGTAACTTAAGAATAGGCTGGCAGGGCGTCAAACATTCTTTGAGATGGATCCAAAAGTTACCAGGAATGCCGACGCAACTGTAGTGTTCTAGTGCCAGGCGAACAGAGCATATAGATTAGTAAGTATATTCATAGTCTGGGTTAGTCGTTTTGTAAACAACAGACGAATGGACAGACTGGTGGTTAGATGGGTTGAGTGATTAATGAATAGAGGAATCAATGAATTGATACAATGGATGGAAGGTTAGCTTTTAATGAAAACGATGCTGGACGAAAAGGTAGATTGACTTTTCTGATCACATAATGCCTGATGGTCAAACACTACATAGACTATTTTGAAAGGGGAGATGTGCGTGTGTGTGCGTGTGTGTGTGTGTGTGTGTGTGTGTGTGTGTGTGTGTGTGTGTGTGAGTGTGTGTGTGTGTGTGCGTGCGTGCGTGCGTGCGTACGTGCGTGCGTGCGTGAGTGCGTGAGTGAGTGAGCGAACGAGCTAGTGAGTGAGTGAATGAGTGAACGAGTGAGTGAGCGAGCGCGCGCTAGAGAGAGAGAGAGAGAGAGAGAGAGAGAGAGAGAGAGAGAGAGAGAGAGAGAGAGAGAGAAAGAGAAAGAGACAGACAGACAGACAGACAGACAGACAGACACACACACACACACACACACACACACACACACACACACACACACACACACGCACACAGACGGACAGACGAACGGACAGACAGACAGACAGAAAGACAGAGAAAGACAGAGGAAGACAGAAAAAGACAGAGTAAGACAGAGAAAGACAGAGGAAGACAGAGAAAGACGGAGATAGAGAGACAGGGGCGGAGAGAGAAAGAGACAGACAGGCAGAGAGAGACACAGAACATCCCTGTCACACATGTCATGTTAAGGCAACCGTCTAGGCAAATCAGTCCTTCATCCAAAGCGTACATCTATGATCAAAAGACACAACCAGTGCCTATCGGACAAGGGACACCAAAGAGATCGCCAGGCTTGGCCCACTTTGACCCTTCATTGAAATCCTGTCAGCCCCACCTGGTGGCGTTCACAGGAAGCACTTCCGTTTGATTCCACACAGGACAGGACACCTCCCGGAACTCCAGGAACACACCCGTCACGTGACTGCTGGGTATGCGTAGATACCAGGCGAGGGTCACGTGATGCGGGCCCAAAGTCAGGGTGGTCAGGGAGATATTGTGCGGCTCTGGGCTGGAGATGGGCGGCTGGCTGACCAGCACTGGCACTGCGCAAACACACAAGGAACAGGTGTAGGAGACTGTGAAACAAAGTCTAGATAAACCATAAATCGTCCTTGGTCCCATTCGGTCAGTCACGAATAGGATGTGTCACAACGTCGTGCCAATGTCGTGATAACGTTGCAACGTGAAATTGAAATGGATTTTATTCCTACTCAGATTTGTGTAAGAATGTTTTGTCAGTGTCGTGATGACGTCGTGAGGTGGGTGTAAAGGAATTTTAATTCGTATGAAGATGTGTATATATAAAGGCAAGCGTCACAGGTTCGGTTGAGTATGAAGCTAAAAACGCACGGACGGTTAAAAATCAAAATACCTTATGCACTGCATAGAACTGGGTGTAAAAACTTATGTTTTCTCCCTAATTTGTAAAGGCATGGTGGCAAAGAGTCATTGGGCAACTGCTAGAATGAACTTTAGCTCCTCCACCTCCTCGTCGTCGTCCTCCTCCTCCTCGTCTTCTTTATCCTCCTCCTAGTCTTCTTTATCCTCGTCGTCGTCCTCTTTATCCTCGTCGTCGTCCTCTTTATCCTCGTCGTCGTCGTCGTCGTCGTCGTCCTCCTCCTCCTCCTCCTCCTCCTCCTCCTCCTCCTCCTCCTCCTCCTCCTCCTCCTCCTCCTCCTCCTCCTCCTCCATGACGCCAGACGCTCACTGCAGCTGTTGTTGAAGGCGATATAGTTCTGCTCGCACACGAGATTTGGCGCGTCCAGGAAGGCTGACGTCACTGTGTACGTCATGGAGGCGAGCGTCAGAGTAACGTTGCTGGTCAGCAGACGGTCAGTCAGGTTCCTGGCCACCTCGGTCAGCCTCACGCTGGCCTCGCTCACCTCGGCGCTACCTCTGGCGACGGAAAGGGGAGAATGATGCCTATTTATTTCTTCGTTGAGATTCCAGGGCCGGAACCAGAACGGCGATTTATATTTTTAACACTCGATTTATCCCCTAACCCCAGGTTATCTTGATCGGTTAGATAAGGTACGCTCGTCAGAGGATCCTAGGTTGCGCTTTGCTATATATACTGGTTTCCAACCAAGGGAGAGTGGAACAGACAGTTGGAATCGTCTGAGTTTAGAGATAAATCGGGGTTAAAATAATTCGCCGTTCTGGATACGGGTCCTGGGCCCGTATTCACAACGGCGATTTATCTTTTTAACACTCGATTTATCCCCTAGCCCCGCGTTATCTTGATCGGTTAGATAAGGTACGCTCGTCAGAGGATCCTAGGTTGCGCTTTGCTATATATACTGATTTCCAGCCAAGGGAGAGCGGAACAGGCAGTTGGAATCGTCTGAGTTTAGAGATAAATCGGAGTTTAAATAAATCGCCGATAAATCGCCGTTGTGAATACGGGCCCTGAACAAGATTTATTTCCCTTTAACTTAACTGGTTTTACGAGGACAAATTAAATCTATCAGGTATGAGCAGAGTGAACTCCCTGTGGCGTATATGGCACGGAAGGAAAGTTGCGTTGGAAAGGTGGATGCATAAATCATAACAGCCTTTGCAGACTGCGTAAGGCAAAGTCTCAATGGAGAGAATCGGTCAATGAGGTACAGATACAGAAAGAAAACGCAATTTGAATCTCTACCCGCAAAGACCAGATGAAGTCATTCTCTCTCTCTCTCTTTCTCTCTCTCTCTCTCTCTCTCTCTCTCTCTCTCTCTCTCTCTCTCTCTCTCTCTCTTCTTTTCTCTCTTCTTTTCTCTCTTCTTTTCTCTCTTCCTTTCTCTCTTCTTTTCTCTCTTCCTTTCTCTCTTCCCTTTTCCTCTTCCCCCCACCTCCCAACAGTGCCGGAACTCACGTGATACGCATGCTCATTGTGACGTCAACGCCAAAAACAGCATCACGGCGCTGCCTGTTCTGGTGGGGAGGGAGGAGCGAGGGGCAGTTCACTGTGACGTCAGCACCCTCGCAGATTTCAATTGCGTCACGGCCGGAGCAGATGACGTCACGCCACCGCTGCCGAAAGGCGCGTTCAAAGGTCAAGGCCGCGGCCTCGTCCCACGTGGTGCAGGTGCCGCTGACCTCCAGCTGTAGTGTCACCCGCACTCCCACTGGGGGTCTGCGCTCTGGCAACATTCAAAATACTACTATGAGCTAGAGGTAAAAAAGGAAAAGGTTCTCTTTTTCATATTGCCACTTTATGCCTATTGATGAGTGCTCAAATCGCACACTTCTAACCCCTGGTCATCGGGCCACTCCTTTCGTCACTCCAACACCATCTTAACTCCGGGGGGAGCATGGGGAGCATGGGGAGCATGGGGAGCATGGGGAGCATGGGGAGCATGCAACCAGGCTGTGGATGAACGCGGCAAAGTTAGGTAAAATAAATTATCAGCTCAGCTCTCACACGTACCCGTTTAAATCCTGGGTGGAAAGAAGCAATGTGAGTAAAGCACCTTGCTCAAGGATGCAACTCTGGAACCGCGCAGCTTCGAACGCCGCACCCATTGGCCGCATGCAATTGCAGATTAAGCGCGCTAACCACCCGGCCACAGAGCCTTATGCACTGTCTCTCATTTTACGAGCATTGAAAACGTAGGACAAAGTCTCATCAAAGAGCAATATAATATTATGAACATGACTACAAAGTAACTCAAACGGTGGAAACAAAAGTAAATCACAATGATCACAAAAAGAACATAAAGACAACTACTGAGGCATAATTGTCACATGGTAAGAAAAATAGTGCGACCTAATTCTTTTCTGCTTGATGAAGGACAGCAACATTCCATTGTCTACAACAAAATGACTGCTCCACAAATGTGATTCTCGATAATGTTCACAAAGCAAGGAATGTCTTTGGTCGTTTGCTACAACGAAGACACATGAAATGGTGCACTGCACAAAAAGCGCAAACTTTCCACTGAAAAAATTTCGTCAGGTGCAATAGTTATACAGACGTACTTATAGCGTCCAACATTTATTTATTTGAGTAAAATCAACTTATCAATTCTGTATACATTCTGTGAAAGGAGTAGCAAAGATACGTTGCATTTCATTATGCTGTATTGTGTTGTGCTGTGTTGTCTTGTCTTGTGTCGTATTGACTTGTCTTGCCTTGTCAAGCAGTGCAGAATAGCGTATTGTGTTGCGTCGCGTCGTGTCGTGTCCTTTTGTATTCATTGTATTCTAGTGTATTGTATTGCCTTGCATTGTCCTAGTGGCGTTGCGTTGTGTTGTACTGTACTGTAATGTACTTATATTGTGTAAACTGACAAAAGTGTTCTGACCAGGCGGACACATCCAAACGGGACAGCAGTGCGCAGTCAGGTTGCGCAGTTCACAGGCCTGGCGGGGTGCAGGACCCGGATCAGAGCAGAGGGGAGAACACGTGACTGTGCCTCCTGAGCAGTGGCACACTTCCTGGCAACCCACGCGCACATCCTCTCCGTCCCTGAGCAGGTACGTCTTGTAGCGGCAGCCATTCTCTGCAGGAAGAGGATCAAGCTTGCAAAACTCTTAGTCAATGAACACGTGCATTGGTTACAGAGCAGACACACTGGAACTACAAGACCTGGCAATCACGAGCACTGAAAACCAAGAACTGGAAACGACCGCAAAACACGACATGGAAGCAAAACCTAGGAACGAGGACTTGAAACTACTTGGAACTTCTCTTTTGAACCTGTGCATATCTGACTCTCCATGTGGACCACAGGACTGTCGTCTACTAGACGAGGAGCTAAGCCCCTTCGCGCTCTCCACGATGTCAGAGAGAAGTACGCTTTGGCTGTTCCTCTGCCTCCGTCCACATGTGGCCATTTTCTATCTTCATCCCTCGGACCACTCAACCTCCTCCGCGACACTACCTGCACTGTACACCCCTGGCCTGCTGCTTGCCGGAACGCTGCTTGCTGGACTAACGCCAGACTCCTTCGCATCTACCACACTACCCTCACCCTCTTCCCCACAGCATGCTGGATGGACATCGTCGCCTGCTCTGACCATGCCAAGCCGTTGAGGAATTCCATTGACTGCTGAACACGCTTCTACGCCTTCGCCACCTTCGCTTCATAACGTCCACCACCTCGTCTACCTCGTCCCTATTCACAGACTTTCGTGCATAAACTCTCTGACATTTACTGTGACACTTTCACCCAACGAATTGTTTGCGTGTTCCGTGAAGGCATAACACTCATGCAACGCTTCTGATGTGATTTATATACCTCTTGGGTTGCAAGTATAACTATCGCAAAGTAAAGTTATTTGGTCATATTAGCGAGATAAACGTAGGGGAAACCCGTATCAAAGAAGAAACTGCGTGCATGATATTGTAACACGGACTCTTCCTTATGGCTCTTCATGTCGACCGTGGTATAAAAAAGGAATGGGGATGGATAACAGGCGGAACTCCAGTAGTGACCGACACAGCTTCTGCCACACACGTTTTTTGATAAAGAAAACGATTCAAGAGAAAAAGAACCAAGTGAAGATTAAAACAAAGGTTCTCACGTCATCTAAACAAAGTGTTGATGGGCGCTCCCAGGGCTGGAGTAAGGAGAACTGAGCTCGGTGGGAAGGTAGCGGCCAGGCGCACAGTGCTCATGTTTACCAGCGTCCGGATGTTCCTGGTCGCGTTGTTGAGAAACACAACCCGAGGTGAGGTTGCAAAATAACGTTTACTAAAAACAAGGACGACGACGACGGTGACAACAACAAGGATGACGACAATGACAACAGAAACGACGACGACGACAACAATGACGACGACAGCAACAACGACGACAACAACAATGACAACAGCAATGACGACTGCAACAACGACGACAATCAGCAATGACGACTGCAACAACGACGACAACGACAATGACGACGACAACAATGACGACGACAGCAACAACGACGACAACAATGACGACGACAGCAACAACGACGACAACAGCAATGACGACTGCAACAACGACGACAACAACAATGACGACTGCAACAACGACGACAACAGCAATGACGACGACAACAATGACGACGACAACAATGACGACGACAACAATGACGACGACAACAACGACGACAACAACAATGACGACGACAACAATAACGACGACAACAATGACGACAACAACAATGACGACGACAACAATGACGACGACAGCAACAACGACGAGGACAACAATGACGACAACAGCAATGACGACGATAGCAATAAAGACGACAACAATGACGACAACAACAATGACGACAACAACAATGACGACAACAACAATGACGACGACAACAATGACGACGACAGCAACAACGACGAGGACAACAATGACGACGACAACAACGACGACGACAACAATGACGACAACAACAATGACGACGACAACAATGACGACGACAACAATGACGACAACAACAATGACGACAACAACAATGACGACAACAACAATGACGACGACAACAATGACGACGACAACAATGACGACGACAACAATGACGACAACAACAATGACGACGACAACAATGACGACGACAACAATGACGACAACAACCATGACGACAACAACAATGACGACAACAACAATGACGACGACAACAATGACGACAGCAACAACGACGACAACAACAATGACGACAACAACAATGACTACAACAACAATGACTACAACAACAATGACGACGACAACAATGACGACAGCAACAACGACGACAGCAACAATGACGACGACAACAATGACGACAGCAACAACGACGACAACACTAACGACGACAACAATGACGACAACAACAATGACGACGACAACAATGACGACAACAACAATGACGACAGCAACAACGACGACAACAATAACGACGACAACAATGACGACAACAACGACGACGACAACAATAACGACGACAACAATGACGACAACAACAATGACGACGACAACAATGACGACAGCAACAACGACGACAACAGCAACGACGACGACAGCAATGACGACGACAGCAATGACGACGACAGCAACAACGATGACAACAGCAATGACGACGACAGCAATGACGACAACAGCAATGACGACGACAGCAATGACGACAACAACAATGATGACGACAACAATGACTACAGCAACAACGACG
>JAWQFJ010032519.1:57500-84006 GCA_034096865.1 Theodoxus fluviatilis | reverse complement strand
GTCCATGTTTTGCTTTAGAGACATGACCTTAATGATAATCTCAGGTCAGTCCTCCACACGAAATATTCTGTTTAAAATATTGTAAATGTACAGGTACACATTGATAATCCATTGTTCATGTTTTGCTAACCAACCATTGTGCTTGGAAAGTTATGTTAAACAGAACACACTGACAAGGGTCACATTGGTGGGAGAAGTCAGTCTATAAAATTATGAAGCAAGAGATATGGAATTTGTATTCAATTTGGTTATGCTCATCCTTTTTTAAAAGAACGTAGAGGCATGCTCTCTCTCTCTCATCTTTTTTTTTTTTTCCCTTTTCCTTACACCCACGCGCGCGCACGTGCACACACACACACACACACCACATCACACACGGAAGCCCCTTGTGTAACCAGCTCAGCTTGGGCATGTTCGACCCGTGTCCAAGTGACTGGGTCCTTTCCCGTGCGAACAGAAATAAAAACAAAAAGAGCTCATGACAGTGTTTATAAATAAATAAAAATAACAAAGAGGGCATTGCTGGCTGACACAAACATAGGCGAAGAAAATTTGGATGTAGCGCGTTCAATTTCTGATGTTTTTTCGATCCGGTGACAATCGTTCGAGTGATCGAAAGTCCAGTAACCGGTCGAACACTACACCTCTAGCAGCCACGACAAAACGCACAAACAGGTGGTGTAGATTTCACCCACGAACAATTCATGTAAATAATTCATGAAGTATGTCATCCAAAAAGGTGCATCGCTTCACGATAAACATGATTTCTGCTAATCGAGTAGTGCCTTTTGCAGTTTTAGGAGACCGGTTGTGGGGGGGAGGGTCATTGTGCGTTGCAAGGGAGAAAACTCAATGGACTCCAACCAGCCGGCGAGACACGTCCATTATTTGTCATTGAACTACTTGATTGCTGGGGGCCCCCCTGAACTTTACTTGCATATCGCATAAGAAGAACACCGTCTGATCCGGCTTTCAGATCACCGAAATCTACGTTCTGATACAGCCATGACGAATGAACAGAGGTAGGAACATTTGCAAAGCACGATGGCCACTTGGCTTATTCCACCGGATGGCAACAACTGGGGAGAGGTCATTATTCAGAAATTCCGAAGAGGTCAAAATGTAGGACTGCCTACATCTCCGCCTCACCTCGCGGCGATCCGCGAAAGATAGAGGAACGTCGGGAGAGAGAGAATCGTGTCACACAGACAAAAGAGAATTCTGTGTGCGCCCCACATGGAATACATCCTGCGTTTCGCCCCACGCCTGAGAAGTAAAACAACAAGCGTATTTTTTTTTTTAACGTGTGCAACATGAACGAACGACCCCGAAAAGAACGTTGACGACAACAACAATGACAACAACAACAGCAGCAGCAACAACAACAACCAACCGCATATCGATCGCAAATTCGGTGTTGTGTATGTTCGAGTTGGTCGGTTCAAAGTAAATTTCAGTAGTATCCTAACCCCCATGCACTCCACCTCTCTCTCTCTCTCTCTCTCTCTCTGACATAGTTTTCCATGCTTTCATCTGACGCCTAGACATTGGAACGGCTAAGTGTGTATTTTACATTGTCCATTCTTCACTTACTTCAAGCCATCCCTGGCTGAAATATTGGAGGGGTTCCGGCTGATTGGGGGTGGGAGAGTAGGGGAGAGAGTGTACACCAAGAGGCTTTGGCCTACATGTATGTATTTGTTTTTAACATTTGGATGTTTAAGAAATTGCTTTTTATGTACATATATGTCATTGTAGTCACTTCAAGTTCCATACTTAAATTTTGCTTCGCTGATACACTATCTATCCATTTTAGTATGTTTAAGAAATTGCAAATGTATAATTCTTGCGATAATTATACTGACTCTCTCTCTCTCTCTCTCTCTCTCTCTCTCTCTCTCTCTCTCTCTCTCTCTCTCTCTCTCTCTCTCTCTCTCTCTCTCTCTCTCTCTCTCTCTCTCTCTCTCTCTCTCTCTGTCTCTCTCTCTCTCTCTCTCCTCTCTCTCTCTCTCCTCCCTCCCTCCCTCTCCCCACCCTCTCCCCCACCCTCTCTCTCCATCCCACCCACCCTCTCTCTCCAACCCACCCACCCTCTCTCTCCAACCCACCCACCCTCTTACTCTCATTCTCTCTTCCCTTCCTCCCCTTTCCCCAGCTCCCCCCCCCTCTCTCTCTCTCTCTCTCTCTCTCTCTCTCGTCTCTCTCTCTCTCTCTCTCTCTCTCTCTCTCTCTCTCTCTCTCTCTCTCTTACCACATTTGAATATTTTGCCTCAAGGGCTGAATGTAAGAAAGGCAATACTGCCTAATTCACTACACTTGTAAAATAAAGTTCGTTCGTTCGTTCGTTCGTTCTCTCTCTCTCCCTCTCTCTCTCTCTCTCTCTCTCTCTCTCTCTCTCCTCTCAATTAGACAAGAAGCTGTAGAAATTACAAATGCCATGAGGCAAACTTGTAAACATTGTGACAGGCCGGAGGCCTAACAAATAAACTATGTACGTCGTTTGTTCGTTCTCTCTCTGTCTCTCTCCCTCTCTCTGTCTCTCTGTCTCTCTCTCTCTCTCTCTCTCTCTCTCTCTCTCTCTCTCTCTCAATGTCAGGGACAACAATTGAACATGCATGGAAAGCCAGGGTCTGCGCCGTGAACGGGGCACGGAAATATGCAATGTCAGGGCGGGCTTGGGACAGTGGATGGAGAGATAGAGTGACTTGCGTAGTTACTGCTTGGATGAGAGAGAGTGACCTGCGTAGTTACTGCTTGGATGAGAGAGAGAGTGACCTGCGTAGTTACTGCTTGGATGAGAGAGAGTGACCTGCGTAGTTACTGCTTGGATGAGAGATAGAGTGACCTGCGTAGTTACTGCTTGGATGAGAGATAGAGTGACTTGCGTAGTTACTGCTTGGATGAGATAGAGTGACTTGCGTAGTTACTGCTTGGATGAGAGAGAGTGACTTGCGTAGTTACTGCTTGGATGAGAGATAGAGTGACTTGCGTAGTTACTGCTTGGATGAGAGATAGAGTGACTTGCGTAGTTACTGCTTGGATGAGAGAGAGTGACTTGCGTAGTTACTGCTTGGATGAGAGATAGAGTGACCTGCGTAGTTACTGCTTGGATGAGAGAGAGTGACCTGCGTAGTTACTGCTTGGATGAGAGAGAGTGACCTGCGTAGTTACTGCTTGGATAAGAGATAGAGTGACTTGCGTAGTTACTGCTTGGATGAGAGATAGAGTGACTTGCGTAGTTACTGCTTGGATGAGAGATAGAGTGACTTGCGTAGTTACTGCTTGGATGAGAGATAGAGTGACTTGCGTAGTTACTGCTTGGATGAGAGATAGAGTGACTTGCGTAGTTACTGCTTGGATGAGAGATAGAGTGACTTGCGTAGTTACTGCTTGGATGAGAGATAGAGTGACCTGCGTAGTTACTGCTTGGATGAGAGATAGAGTGACCTGCGTAGTTACTGCTTGGATAAGAGATAGAGTGACCTGCGTAGTTACTGCTTGGATGAGATAGAGTGACCTGCGTAGTTACTGCTTGGATGAGAGATAGAGTGACCTGCGTAGTTACTGCTTGGATGAGAGATAGAGTGACCTGCGTAGTTACTGCTTGGATGAGATAGAGTGACTTGCGTAGTTACTGCTTGGATGAGATAGAGTGACTTGCGTAGTTACTGCTTGGATGAGATAGAGTGACCTGCGTAGTTACTGCTTGGATGAGAGATAGAGTGACTTGCGTAGTTACTGCTTGGATGAGAGATAGAGTGACTGCGTAGTTACTGCTTGGATGAGAGAGAGTGACTTGCGTAGTTACTGCTTGGATGAGAGATAGAGTGACCTGCGTAGTTACTGCTTGTGAGAGATAGAGTGACCTGCGTAGTTACTGCTTGGATGAGATAGAGTGACCTGCGTAGTTACTGCTTGGATGAGATAGAGTGACTTGCGTAGTTACTGCTTGGATGAGATAGAGTGACCTGCGTAGTTACTGCTTGATGAGAGATAGAGTGACTTGCGTAGTTTACTGCTTGGATGAGAGATAGAGTGACTTGCGTAGTTAACTGCTTGATAGAGATAGAGTGACTTGCGTAGTTACTGCTTGGATAGAGATAGAGTGACTTGCGTAGTTTACTGCTTGGATGAGATAGAGTGACTGCGTAGTTACTGCTTGGATGAGAGATAGAGTGACCTGCGTAGTTACTAGCTTGGATAAGAGATAGAGTGACTGCGTAGTTACTGCTTGGATGAGAGATAGAGTGACCTTGCGTAGTTACTGCTTGATAAGAGATAGAGTGACCTGCGTATTACTGCTTGGATGAGAGATAGAGTGACCTTGCGTATTACTGCTTGGATGAGATAGAGTGACTGCGTATTACTGCTTGGATGAGATAGAGTGACCTGCGTATTACGCTTGGATGAGATAGAGTGACTTGCGTAGTTACTGCTTGGATGAGATAGAGTGACTTGCGTAGTTACTGCTTGGATGAGAGATAGAGTGACCTGCGTAGTTACTGCTTGGATGAGACACCAGGTGTTGAAGGGGGGGGGGGGGGGGGGGGGGGGGGAATATATACACAATAACTTGGGGCGAGGTAAGGGTAGGGGGAGGGAGTGGAATGTGGATGGGAGGGGAAAATGGTGTGGAAAGCAGAGGATGAATGAACGAACAAGGTTTACTGAGGAACGAACGAAAGATAATTTACAAGGGTGCATAGCGAAATAGTCGCTCGTGTCTCTCTTACATTTAGCCCTTGAGGCAAAGTATTCGAGCTTATAGTGCAAGGAGATAGAAGGCCGGGAGAGAAAGAAAAAAATTCTAGCAAAAAGTTTACAATCTCTGAAACATACTAAGATTTGTACATATATTGTACCACAGAAACACTTTTTTAAAATTCAAGTATTAAACTTAATTATGACATGATTACAATGACAGAATCAAAACGTTCTAGATATTCAGACATTGAAAAACAAAGTAATCTATAGGCTGAAGCCTTTCGATGTGCCCTCAAACACACACACACACACAACACACAAACACACACACGCGCGCGCACGCGCGCGCGCGCGCGCGCGCGCGCGCTCGCGAACACACACACACACACACACACACACACACACACCTTCCAATAGCTCAACCAGGGGCGGTCTCCAGTAGCCTTGAGTAAAGGTTGCACAAAGCACATGTGAAGATACAGTACATGTAGATGATGCCGGTGGTAGTTAAGGTTCGAGCGGTGAGGAGCTCGAGGCCATTCTAGTCCACTAGAGATTTCGCCTACCGGCATCTCGGGTTCACAGAATGGCTCGAGGCTTGATGGTAGAAGGGCGCATGAACGAGACAAGTCGTAGCTGCTTTCCACAACTTTATTACCCCATGGTTACAGGAGCTCCTGACTGGTCCGAGGCCTGATGATAATGGCCTGGACCAACCCTAGCCCGTGGTGGCAGTGGTCTCTCTCGTCTTCTGTGCCGTCTCCCCTTAACAAGGGAATGCACGGACCTCACTAGAGCCAAGGTGTGGATTATTTCCCAGAGCCTAACCCTGGTTTCTGGTTTGTGCTCCCATTTGGAAGAAAATATAGAGATTACTTAATTTAATTCGCTTTGAAACTATACCCCCCACAAACATGTTGCCCCACTCAGCATAACACAGTCTATTAAATAAATGACACGCCGTTGCAAGTACCTGTCTTACTGGAAGGAAAACATAAGATTTATAGCCAAAATGTTAGAATTCGGATGCCAGAGTGAGGGAACGGTTCACTAGCCACGGGTCCCGCTAATGTAAGCAGTGACTGACAGGGCAGCTGCACCAACAATCAGACCACAGGATAAGGATGGGGAACAGTGGTTGGAGATAGGTCTCACACAAAGGGAAATCTGACAGAGGATTGGGGGTGAGAAGAGACACAATTAAGCGAGGATAACTGAATGGAGGATGAACACAGCAGATGTACAATACACTTGGTGATAGGTGCACCTTATCACACACACACACACACACACACACACACACACACACACACACACACACACACACACACACACACACACACACGCACACACACACACACACACACACAGTGACACACACACACATACACACACACACACACACACACACACACACACACACACACACACACACACACACACACACACACACAAACATGTATATTGCATTGTCTAGACATTAGATGACGGTGTGAGAAACTATGTTGAAGGCTAATCTTGAGAATATTGCTAATTTTTTGTCTTTGAACAAAGGTAAAGACTTGATACATTTTACATCGTCAGGCGGTGAATCTCATCGAGCTGCCCCAATTAAGATAAGCTCGATTTGAACAAATCGACCCGAGGCTGAGGCAGGAGAACATGTTCACGTCCACTTAGTGCTGACTGCTTGAACAGGTTCCTTAGATAATTTGGATCTTGGCTATCTTTTCATCCTTTTCAAAAGCACACAAATTAAAATGTATATGTTTATGGATCGAGAGGCATTTCTATTTTCTTTTCAGTGCTGAGAGATATACTTAATTGTGATCATATGCTGAGAGGCTCTTCGAATCTGTACAGTTAAATTCACTCTCTTCAAACGTGCTTCACTATGGTACGTTATCTCACAATGTTGATGCGTAATTGATGCGATAAGACGTGGGCACTGAACACGATTTTGCAAGTTTCGTTGTCTTTAAAATGCTTCAGCTTTGATAGTAGAAATAGATTACCGGTATTTGATATCTTTTGGTACATCCTATTACTGTGTGAGCTCCAGTCTAGCTGTTCCTGAATTAACACTCCAAGCACTTTGTGTTCTTTGCGGCCTTTCTATCGGCACTGCATCAAGAGAGAGTGAGGTGGGTGGGGGTGGGGGTGGGGGTGGGGGGATGACAAAGAATGCAGTTGATGTTTTTGCCTTGCGGTTATCACCACATACTTGGTTTTGGATCGGTTAAGGACTATATGGTTCGAAAGACACCACCAACATATTTCTGAACAGTCTTAATTCGAGCTCATTGTACGTATTATACAGACATTGGTGGGTACGCAGGAGGAAGGACATTTGCTCTTTCATTGCTACCAAGCGTATAGGGTGCGCCGATCACCAAACATCATTTGCATTCCCCCTCTCCTTATCATGTGTGATGTGTGTCCTGTGAGTCAGTTATAAACTAAAGCTAGACCAGCCACAACGTGGCTCTCTTCTGCTAGTCTTCAACGGTCGCGCAGTTGCTCTTCACATCACTTATCAATTAGACTAGTCATGCGCCTTCCCTCCCTCCCTATCAAATGTCGTGTGTATTAGGTGTACATTCTTCACGACTGTCCCACTACCACGCAGGTCTTTACTGCTGGTGTCAACCTAGTACGGTCCTACAGCTGCCCATTACATCACTTGTTAATTCAACTTGACGTGCTGTGCCCGAAGTCTGTAATGATTTGTTTCGTTGATACGTTTGATGCTTTCTCTAAATTAAGACAAATAAATTCAATGGCGCAATATTCACTCTATAGACTGTGTTGTGTTAAACGAGGCAACACTTGAAACCAATAATTTCGGTTAAGTATAAAGAGTACTAAACCCTTTACGGTCATTTTAAGATACACACTCAGGGACAGGCAGAGATTGTGTTGGTGATACTCGATCAGCCTGGCTCCTCTGACATCCATGTAATGGTGGTAAGATTCAAAGTGTGGGGCTCGAGGCTTGATGGCAGAAGAGCGCGGGTATGAGACAAACCTTTCACAACTCTATTCTTCCCATATAGGTACAGGAGTTGCTGGCTGGCCCAAGGCCTGATGTCGTGGCCTGAACCAGTAAAAGAGACCAACATTAATGCCACCTCAGTCTTGTAACTACTATATACAGAATGAAAGAAAACCGCAACACCAGAGACCACTGTCACCATGGTCTGAGGCTGATCCAGGTCACTGCAATCCATCAGCGCATGCACCCACGGAATGAGTAAAGTTCTGCAGCTGACTTGTCTCTTAAATGCGCTCTTCTACCATCAAGCCTCAACGTCCCACATATTGAGCCTTACCGCAGGCCCCATCACACAGGATCGATATATCATCATCAAGCTCAAACTATATGCAAGCATATACGATTTTCCTGAAAATGTATAGAATAGATAAATGCTGTATAGTTTCTGGTGGGAGTTTTATATATGACAGCAAATTCATCATTATGTTACCGCTTGAGAATTCGCGTCCCAAGTCTTTAATTATTCTATAATGTTCGCACAAAAGGGCATTGTAGTAATGGGAAATGTATGTGTGTGTGTGTGTGTGTGTGTGTGTGTGTACGTGTGTGTGTGTGTACGTGTGTGTGTGTACGTGTGCGTGTGTGTGATAGATGCGGTGGTAATGGTGGAGGTGGTGGTGGTGTAGGTGGTGGTGGGAGGGAAGCAGGAACAGAACTGGAGAGAAGTTGCACATTTTGATAGTATCTATTTCAATAATAACCTATCATCTCCAAAATTATGTGGATTGTTCCTTGGGTGAAACCCTGACCTTACACCAAATTTCATGAGAATTCGTATCGAACTTTTTGAGCTGTTTTGCCGAATAGCGAACTAATGAACGATCGAACGATCTAACCGACGGAAAAACATAATTGGCTGAGGTAAAGATTTACAGCGTTGTGCTAGTTATATGACTTGAAGCAAAGATCGTGGATAACTATACACGATATCTTTGGTTGAAGTTTGAGCGTAAGTATATGGATCTAATCATGGTAGGCCCTATATCGAATTGTAAGGAAGCGTTTGTCTCCCATTCGATATGTATTGGCAAATGCTGTAACCCACACGCTCCATTTCATTACAAGTAGGCCTTTAGAAATACAAAGTGCACGAAAATAAAACACGGCTATGTTTTGTCAAACATTTTAATATCATGGATAGACTATAGATATGTACACATTTTCAACTTCGTTCGAAAGTGGAATATGTTACGCAATCGTATTAGAAAAAAAGAAGAAGTTCGAAATATTTTGGAGACGATGACTCAAAAATGGGCAGAGGTGCACAACACATGGTTGTGAGTCATTGACCTTGTGTTTGCTTGCGTCTATTTCCAGTCATGGCTTCATGAAAGCCTGCTGTTGTTGCACAAATTTATTGGGAGAGCGTCCCGGATTCTGACCCTTGAGGTTCTCGATACTTGGCTCAAATTTTAAATGCAGCTGTGCAGCATTAACCTGGGGAAAATTGCTACAAGTTATGCTATAATGCTATTTTATTTACAATGTTTATGATAAAACTTTAAAGAAATATCAGTCTCGTTTTTGGGTGAAGAATTCATTCTTGTGATATTGAGTTGGCATCTTGCAATATATTATAATGATTGCTCCCCGTTACTGTTTGTAGAGCAAGTCGGTCGAGAGGGCACGAGAGGGGGACCAAACTTGTCAAGTGAATGGGCGTGTAGTACGGTGTACCGTAGAGCTCACGTGCTGGTGACTCACCTTGTAGACACATATAAAGCAGACGTCGGACGTTTCCACACAGACCTCGTCGCAAGGAAGGGCTACAACGATTTTTGAAATGGCACTCCACGATACTCGCAATGAAGACGCCGGTTACTCTCTCTCCATTCCACCTGCCCACGAATGTACCTACACCAAGTGCTACTGGTATGAAATCCAGCGTACATGCCTTTGTAATGCTATGTAATGGCAAAGTGTTTTCAATCTACAGTCTTTGAGCTATAGGAATGTCTGTTGAGGTTTGAGCACGTTAATTAAGCAGGAGCAAGCGACGTATAACTATATTCTATAAGTATAAGGCGTTACCTCTCGCAATCTGTAATATGCAGCTGTTGTAAGCTTTTGCACTGCCACTGGTCTTGCAGTAACTGAGTAAAGCACAGACACGTTGCATTTTGCATGCTGACACTTATTTGATACTGGCTCTCCTAATGCTGTGTTTTTCTTTTGCAGTGAGGAAAACGTGTGGATGCTGTGCGATCACGTCAGAAAAACTGTGCCTCAGGAGCTGCGGAGGTGCTTCTGTGTCTTTATTTCAAATGAAAACAGAAGTGTGAGTACTTTCTGCATCTTTTGTAATCATATTTGTCATTATTTGTCCTCTTTTTAAAGTATTTTTGCTTGTCTAACAAGAATTAATTTCATTCTTTTGATTTGTCTGTCAGTAAGTCAGTCAGTCAGTCAGTCAGTCAGTCAGTCAGTCAGTCAGTCAGTCAGCTGTTTTCATAAATTGCTTCTTTTAAAGTAATTTTGAATACTGAATCACCATGGTATTTCAGTTTGTTAGAGTTTGGTTCTTGCTGTTGGAATATGCTTATTGTTGTGTATTGAAATTGCATGCAGTTTTGAATTTACATGTATTCTGACGTGTTTCTGTGTGTGATGGTTTTGATTATGATTCGAAAGGAAATTTCCAGCAGTGTATCAAAATAAGGAAAACCATGATTTGTTTACAAGTCGCATTTCCATGAGTAGGATACAGGGTTGTTTTGTGTTGAATTCATGCTTGAATCTTTATATCTTGTTTCGTTCATTTGACTTTGCACACATGCCCCAAAATGCATTTCTGACTGTATCATATATAATGCTGTTGCAGGTTCCCCTGTGGAGGCAGAAAAGCAGCCAGAGGCAAGACAGACTTGTGATATGGGTAGGTGTTGTGTGTTTCATTACTCCAAACAGGTGGCTGGCCTTACACACCATTGCTCTTCAAATCCAGTGGGAAAACAATTGTGAAATACCATGTTGTCAACAGGAAGAATATGTTCACATGAACTCGAGACAATGGAGCTACTACTTTGATGTTGATGATCTTTCATTTATCGTCATCTTGATTTATACAAGTAAATTGGTTGGATGAGCAATGAAAAAAAAAGAAGAAAAAGTTAATGTAAGTTTTCTGGAGTTTGAATAGTACTGTCTTTATTCGCAGTTTTATGAAAAAACATTTTGCAGGGAGTATACAAATTACTGAAAACCCCCTGTCTCCCTTTTAATTTCATCTCTCTTTGAGGCCTTATGTGAATCAATTGACATGATTGGACTGTTTTTGTTACTGTGATTGTACTGTGGAATGGTAGCTAATTGAGTGTATGTATTGGTGGAATTCTGTATTGCTTGTAGGACTAGAACATGACACAAGTTTCTGTAGAGTGGCTATCAGTGGAATATGGAATTCTTGCAGACTTGAGTCATTCTTCTGTTGTGCACAGACTCTTCATTGTCGTGTGTGTTGCTTGTAGGACAACTATGTGATACTGCTGTAGGGTGGCTCTAGATGAAATAAGTATTGCATGCAGATGTGATATGTGATACTGCTGTAGGGTGGCTCTAGATGAAATAAGTATTGCATGCAGATGTGATATGTGATACTGCTGTAGGGTGGCTCTAGATGAAATAAGTATTGCATGCAGATGTGATATGTGATACTGCTGTAGGGTGGCTCTAGATGAAATAAGTATTGCATGCAGATGTGATATGTGATACTGCTGTAGGGTGGCTCTAGATGAAATAAGTATTGCATGCAGATGTGATATGTGATACTGCTGTAGGGTGGCTCTAGATGAAATAAGTATTGCATGCAGATGTGATATGTGATACTGCTGTAGGGTGGCTCTAGATGAAATAAGTATTGCATGCAGATGTGATATGTGATACTGCTGTAGGGTGGCTCTAGATGAAATAAGTATTGCATGCAGATGTGATATGTGATACTGCTGTAGGGTGGCTCTAGATGAAATACGTATTGCATGCAGATGTGATATGTGATACTGCTGTAGGGTGGCTCTAGATGAAATAAGTATTGCATGCAGATGTGATATGTGATACTGCTGTAGGGTGGCTCTAGATGAAATAAGTATTGCATGCAGATGTGATATGTGATACTGCTGTAGGGTGGCTCTAGATGAAATAAGTATTGCATGCAGATGTGATATGTGATACTGCTGTAGGGTGGCTCTAGATGAAATAAGTATTGCATGCAGATGTGATATGTGATACAGTAAAGCCTCTACTTTGCGACCTTTGAAAAACCTACCAAATCAGGTCTTTATTTGGAGGGAGTCGTAAAATGGAGGTAAGGAGATTTGAATGAAATGAACATAATGTATTATATATACGAATAATGCCAACATAAAACACAATGCAATACATGCACAATACATCTTTTTTACTGTTAACTTGAGTAAGCTAGACCTATTCTACTTATTTAAAAAAACATACATACATGTACGAGCAGAATACAGGAGATAAAGGAACTTTGAAGAGGCTGATATATTGCATGATATAATGTACTTGTATACAACTGCTACTTGCAAATGACATGGGTTTAATTTTGGCTAAGAAGTTTCTGGCTGTTTCAAGGGCACCTTACTTGATGAATGTCTTTAACTGATTAAAAAAATATATATATACTAATAGATGGTACTGCTGTAACGATCGCTGAACTGTTTACTTGGTCGTTTTGTTCTTTTTTAACCCTAACTCCAAGCTCATTGAATGGCCAACAGGAAAATTGACTTAACTTCAACCTAATTTTAACTTTAACCTGACGAATGCCAGACCACTACGGTCACTGTCAGTGCTGCCATTGGAGTAGCCTCTGCCTCCTGGCCACCTGTAAACTGATGCAGACATGTTCGCAGCAAATTCGAAAACCAGGCCACCAGTAGCAGCCTCTGCCTCTTCAGTCACTGGCGCGGCAGCTCGCTCGCTGCGAGTTGATACTATTTTTACCTATGGGTATGAGATGCAAACTGTTGAACCCGCGATGGCTGGAAATTTAAGACAGTTATCTCATGCAGAGTGAAACTTGTGCGACAAGCTTATTACGAAGCTTAACATTTCTCTTTCGGACGAAAGCGTTATTCCGTAATGCATGAAAGTTGTCTGCCCCTTGACCACAAGTCGCTTGATCTTGGGAGATGTCACTGGATGGCAGACACTCCTTACGGAACATGAAGTAACTCCTACTGCACTAAGTGTGCATAACAGCACTCCCAAAAACTGTCATTTTGGAATGGACAGTAACTGCAGTTGCATGTGCCGCTAAAGGGACTGCAGTTTGGGGAAATCAAGGTTTAATAGTCCTTAAAATGCCGAGGATTGACGGTTGCAAGTCACGTTTTGGAATGGACAGTAACTGCAGTTGCATGTGCCGCTAAAGGGACTGCAGTTTGGGGAAATCAAGGTTTAATAGTCCTTAAAATGCCGAGGATTGACGGTTGCAAGTCACGTTTTGGAATGGACAGTAACTGCAGTTGCATGTGCCGCTAAAGGGACTGCAGTTTGGGAAATCAAGGTTTAATAGTCCTTAAAATGCCGAGGATTGACGGTTGCAAGTCACGTTTTGGAGGAAGCCATTTAAGAGAGGTCACTTTGATAGGAAAATACATCTGTTAAAAATGTTCAAGTCGCAATCGAGAGGAATTCGTTTAAGAGAGGGTGGTAAAATAGAGGTTTTACTGTACTGCCAAGGACAGGTTCTAGGGACTGTTGCAGCATCCCACTGTAGACAGTCTCTCAGTGGAAAATGTGTTGCCTAGATTGCCACCCTATGATTCCACAGACAGACTCCACATGAAGTATGAATTGTTAGACAGTCACAAGAATGTGCAGTAGACAGACTCTAAGAATGCTGTGTGATGCTTACAGGACTACCATGTTATACTGCTGTGGAGGGGCGACACTGGCTCTCTGGTGTACGACCTTGACACCGAGCTGCCCTTCCCCTGCGACTTTGAAAGTTACGTGAAAGAGGGAGTGAAGACCAACAGAACCCTGAGATCATCTTTCCACAGGTGAGCCCAACCTGTGTTTGTACTTCCCGATGTAATGTTAAACCATAGCCTTTACCTCAGTTGCTGAAGGGAATGGTCAGCATGAACTGTGCTCACATAAGTGTTGTCATGCCAGATACAGACTTTCTGTAGTGTTGCTGAATGTACTTTTAGATTCAATTTTATTTGATTTTTAATCAATCAGAACTGCTTTAGACCGACACTCATTCTGTTAATCTGTACACTTTGGAATATGGAAAGAGTAGGAATATGTGCAGTCACTGCACTAGCATCTTGCCAGTACAATTCAGAGAAAAGTTGTGATGGAAAAGTTGGTGAGCCTTACCATTTTGTTTTTAATATGGACCAGTGTCTCATACATTGACTTCTGTACTTGTGACTTAATTCAGGAATTCAAATTTGGTTTCTCTCCTGTGGCTATACCTTAAAAATGATGTAGCTTCTGATAAAAAATCCAGAGCTCATGTATTGGATTTGCATTTTTGCAGGAAGTTCCGTGTGGTTCCGGCAGCAGAATTCCTGGCCACGTTTGCTTCAGACAGATCACACATGCTGAAAGAAGATGGTACTTGGATGATGCCTCCACCTTCCTATCCATGTATAAAACCCCCTGGTACTTGCAACATTTACATAGATGTTATCTAATATCCAAGTGTGTATAACCCCTCTTACTGACTGCATGTATGGGAAGATGCCTCCTCCTATCCACATGTAAAACCCCCAGGTATTTGCACCCTTTACTTTGATGTTTTTCAATTTCATCTGTGCATAAAGACCCCTCTTGCTGACTGCCTGAATGGGAAGATACCTCCTCCCATCTATCGTTGAATAAAACCCCTGGTTCTTGCATTAATTACATAGATGTAACCATTCCTGTGTTTAAAAACCCCTCTTTCTGACTGCTCTAACTGCTCTAAATGATAAAGATGGCTCTCATGAAATAAAACTACCGTAATTTTCGGACTACAAGGCGCTACTGAATATAAGGCGCACCCCCTAAAAAAACACACAAAAAACCGTTTCAATCATACATAGGGCGCTACCAAATATAAGGCGATACATCAGAACACATACTTAACAAACAGAAAAGAAATGAGCAAGGTGCGGAAACCAATCATTGAATCTAATCCAACAAACAGGAGTAAGAATGAAAGTAAACAAGGAGACATTGAAAAAGCATCAGAACCATTCAAAAAGTAAATTAATATCACGTCATTTGAGAAGAAATCTCGAGCTGTGGGTGTTGTGTTTTTTTAAGTCGCTTGAAATCTATTTCAGTCATACATAAGACGCAACCGAATATAAGACGCATGTCCGAAAATCTGAGAAAAAAAGTATTGCCTTATAGTCCGAAAATTACGGTATATTGGTTGGAGTGAGAAGTTACAGCCAAGAAAGATTTGAACTCTTTGGATTCACTTTTTTTACTGGGATAGTTTTTCCCTCTCATGTGCTCAGAGAAGTTCTCATTTTGGTTATTAACAACATTCATTACCCTCTGCAACCATTGGTGAACAGTTGGATCTAAGTAGCATCCATCACTTTGGGAACTCATCGCATCCCACAGTTGCTTTTAGGTGTGTGGATATGGTTGTATGACCGAGTACAAGCAGTTATATACCTTTTCTTACTTTTGAGCCCCCTGTGGGTCGAGGATCAGAATAGACCCCTATGCAATTTGTAAGAGGCGAAAAACTAGGGACATTCTGACTTGATTTGCACTTACTCTAAAACCTTTCTAGAGATTTTCGTGCTCAATGGCCTCAAATAGCCTTCAAAGGCTGATAGGATTTAAAACACTATCCATCCATCCATCCATCCATCCATCCATCCATCCATCCATCCATCCATCCATCCATCCATCCATCCATCCATCCATCCATCCAACTTTTGAAATACTTTGTAATGTAAATAGTTCTCTGATGCATGGGCACCTTCATTGTTGACACAAATTGTATAAATATCAAATTAGGAAAAGCTGAGACTGTATAAATGGAATCTTCTGTTGAGCTCGTAAATTGACTGATCATGTTCATTTCTTTTAGAGAATGACAGTGGAAAAAACCTTTTCCAGGGAATTAATGTGCTAATGCGTCATTTGTTTATTTTCAGACTGCAGCAACAACATTCAGGAATTCATAAGCATGGAGTCTTCAGTGGAACATGGGAAGGTGCACACGGAGGATGAATTTGTTGACTTCTTCATGCAGCTCTAGGCAGTCTTAAACATGGACTACAGATGTGGACTTCCTTTGAAAAATGGCTCTGGATTTGATGTCCAGAGTGTTTTTGAGCTTCAGTGATAAAACTCTCACTGGGACCAAATACTCCATTTTATCATCACTGTTAGCATACTCACATTAGACAAGCCGTCAGCAACAAGGGCAAACAGGCATTTACCCAGTGGCAGATAATATGCAGGGCAATTTTTGTCATATCATGCTTTAACATTCCCTGGGTGTTTCAGTATTTTTGCTTCAGTTTATGGAAGCATGGAGTTTGAGGAGAGCATTTTATCTCGGGTCACTGGTACCTTTGGAAGCTACACATGAGCGTTGTCAGCACATGATTTGGAGGTTCCCTGCAAGAGTGACTTGAGTCTGTGAGTGAGTGGCACTATTGAGCTCTTTGACAGCTTCAGCAAAAGGAAGCAAATTTTTCTGCAGCTTCTTGTGACAATTCCTTGCATGGTTTTGACACGCTGGATCTTCATATACCAAAGGGATATTGCTCCTCGTAGACATGTGACTTTCCTGACTCATGCATGCACCCATGTGCTCACTTGTCTGTTTTGATCCATCATCCATCCTGATATAAGCATTATGATTGTGCATCGTCTGTTTGACCTGTGACACGGAACCACAGGTTTCAAGTGTGACACAAACTTTTGCTTCAGCTTCATTGGTTGTATCTGTTGTAAAGTTTTTATGCTTTCAAACCCAGCATCCTGCCCTATACCTATGCTGACATAAAGAGTAGTTCATTGAGTAAATGAAAATAGTGGTAGAATAGAAGCTGGATGCAGAGAGAAAAAGTCATGTAAATGCGTAGACTTTGATGCTCTGTTAAATTTATGTTTTTAAAGCTAGAAAAAGATAAGGGCCATGTTGTGTTGTGTTGTGTTTTGTATTGTTGTGTTTTGTTTTGTTTTCACAGATTTTTGAGCTGCTGGTTTTTATTGAAGAGGGCAGTAACCAGTATTTCATGAATACATGTCAATTAGAAAATATGCCTGTTATCATACTCATTGCATTGACATGCAGTCTTTAGATATGGCAGTATTGTTTTATATGGTTTCCATAATACTGAGTGCTGTTCATGAGAGTAGTTGCTCATGGTTCATTGTGTATGGAGATGAGTCTCAGAGACAAATGCTGATAGTATGCAAGACTGAAAATCTGAGTTATTTCTGAGCAAATGATAAGGTCCAAGAAAAAATAGTTGTGGTAATTGTAGTCTGACCGACCCTATTATTTTCTACCAACCCAGAACTTTTTTTTTTATCTTTCGGGGAAAAAGAGTGAGAAAAAATTGGAGACGAAATTGATGGTCATCAAGGAATTGTATTCCGTTCCATCTTCCCTGCTTTATGAGCACTACGGGAATCCACCAACAACAAAACATTTCAGGAAGATAGAAAAATGGGGTTTATATTAACTCTGGCCTCTTCTATTAAAACGACCCAAGTTTTTGTGGCCATTTTACCACAACCACAACTATTTTATCTTTTGGCTTTGTATCACTTGGAGACACTGACTGAGACATGGTGTAGTCCTTCAGTTGTTGGAGGATGTACAGGTTGGTTAATAAAATGTAATAAAATAAATTGCCTCGTACGATTTTGTTTTACAATTGTTGTTATAAGGAAAGCAAATAAATATCCTTTCCCCTAGTCCCTACCTCCTTTCGAGGACCCATCCTCCAGTCTGTTTGTGTGTGTGTGTGTGTGTTCTTTCAGTCTGTCCCCCTGTGGGTTTAGGCTAAGAATTGACCCACTGCATCTCCCTACGCGATTTGTAAGAGGCGAATAACTAGGGACACCGTGACTTGATTTGCGTTTACTCTAAACTGTTCTTGATTTGCGTGCTTAATGGCCTTACATAGCCTACAAAATTGGTAGGCTGTAAAATTCCATCCATCCATCCATCCATCCATCCATCCATCCAGCTGTGCCCAGGCTTGGAAGTAAACAAGCATTCGTACTTGTAACTGGGTACAATTATTGGAGTGTGTAGGGTAGTTGCGTGATTAAAATGGAAAATATCAGATTATCAAAACAATTCCTGCACTAGCCATTCCTGCAGTGCTAGGAAGACTGCCTTGAATCAAACTTGAGAGACAGATAGTTGGAGACTAACTGAACTTCGACCACACATCTTGGACAGCAACTACCAGAATGGGAGTCGAACCTTCTGAAGATCGACGTTTTCATGCCCTTCACAGCAAATGAAACCGTAAACTGACAGAAAACGAATAAGTGTTGCCTGGGATGTGGATTCAGAAAACAACCAAGGTTGCTGTTCCAGGCTTGTAATATACATGTACATGACATCTTCTTCTTCTTCATAATCCTGTGGATGCCCCGTTGATCGAGGAGAATATTCCACAATTTGTGTGCGCACTATAGCTATTGTGGTGCGCTGGGATCATTTGCCCCTGATAAAAGTCGTTGCCAGGGGTGAATTTTAAAAACCGGTAAAAACTGAACTGGGTGGGGGTTCAGTGGGGTTTGGCGAGCCAGGCCCTCAGGGACGACTTGAAGGCTGGCAGAGTAGGGAAGGAGACTTGGTCGTCGCCCAAGGAATTCCAGAGCCTGGTTGCTACCGGGAAGAAGCTGTGACGGTACACGTCGGTCCTGGTGTGAGGGACCTGCAGCTTGTGGTGGCCTCTGGTGGTGCGAGCGGCGGCCGGGAGAAGGCTGCATCCACTAGGCCGTACATGACCTTGTACATCATGCACGCCTTGTCTGCTGTCCTTCTCTCCTTGAGTGGCTCGATCTCGAGTTTCTCCAACATCTCTGAGGCGCTGGACGTGCGGTTGAAGTCCCCTAGGATGCGTCTGGCAGAGCGGCGCTGGACCATCTCTAGTGTGGTGACCAGGTGCTGTGGACCATCTCTAGTGTGGTGACCAGGTGTTGTTGATGAGGGTCCCAAACTGGGGATGCATACTCCATGCCCGGGCGGGCAAGACTCCGAAAGCACTGTGACTGGACTCTTGTACTGCATCTCTTGAGATTCCTGTGCGCGAAGGCACTTGTTCTATTGGCCTTTGCTGCAACAGCCTGTACGTGGGTGCCCCAAGTGAGGTTCTCGGAGATCTGGATACCGAGATATTTGGCGCTGGGGACCTTCTCAAGGACGCGTCCATGGAGTGAGTAGCTGGTGGGGATCCTTGTCCGCTTCTTTGTGACGGAGAGGAGGTGACACTTGTCGGCGTTGAAAGCCATCTGCCACTTCCTTTCCCAGGCTTCCAGCTTGTCAAGGTCCTCCTGCAGGTGTTCAGCGTCGTCCAGCGAGTGGATGTATGAGTACAGGATGGTGTCGTCTGCGAAGAGTCTGACCTTGGCGTTAAGTCCGTCTCCTAGATCGTTGATGTACAACAGGGAGAGGGTAGGTCCTAGGACGGATCCTTGAGGAACTCCTGAGACGACTTGGCCAACCTGCGAACTCCCGCCTTCCACGAGGACTTGCTGCGTTCTGTCTGAGGAAGTTCTTGATCCATCTCTTGGTGTTGCCTCTGATGCCGTGGAAGTCCAGCTTCAGTAGGAGACGCTTTATCGAAGGCTTTCGATAGATCCAGCAGGATGGTGTCCGTCTGTCCTCCCCTGTCAAGTTCAGCTGCAAGGTCTTCCACCGTCAGGATCAGTTGGGTGTCGCAGGATCGCTTCTTCCTGAATCCATGCTGGGCATCAGTGATGTTGTTGCTGTCCAGGTGTACTGTGATTTCTGACCTAACTATATGTTCTAGAAGTTTGCAGCAAACACATGTCAGAGAGATCGGCCTGTAGTTGGCTGCCTGGCTTCTGTCCCCCTTCTTAAACACTGGCTGCACGCGGGCGTGTCTCCAGATCTCTGGGATCTGTCCAGTGGCCAGCGACTGGCTGTAGAGGAGTGTCGGGGCTGGCGCCAGTTCTGTGGCGACTTCCTTGAGGAGACGGCACGGGATGTTGTCTATGCCTGCTGCTTTCTTTGGGTTGAGGTTGGAGAGTAGCTTGCGAACGCCGGCCTCGGTGATGGAGATTTCAGGCATGGCGGGATGGGGGCTGTCGTTCAGCTTTGGTAAGGTGTCCAGCTCTTCTCTGGTGAAGGCGGCGCAGAATTGGTCGTTCAGGATGTCTGCTTTGGTCTCGCTGTCGCTGAACGTCAGGCCGTTCCGTTTAAGGGGTGCAATTCCCATGGCATAGCTGCGCTTGTTCTTGATGAGACGCCAGAGGCTTTTCTTGTCCTCTTCTACAATCTGGTTGACGTACTGTTGGTAGCTGTGTCGGTTGGTTCGTTAACGTTTCGAGTATGAAACTTTTCCTCAGGACAGACAAACAAACAAAAAAGACAACACTTAGCTCGGTGACTGGTGTAGGCGGGAGGAAGTCAAGTTGAGGTGTAAGGGGTGGGGGTATAGAGAGGTGATCTTTATTCACTTTCATGAACAAGACTCGAAAGCTCGTAAAGGCTCTCCCCCTGTGGGTTCGGGGTAAGATTTGACCCACCGCGTCTCCCTACGCGATAAGTAAGAGGCGAATAACTAGGGACACCATGACTTGAATTGCAATTACTTGGAACTCTTTTAGTGATTTTCTTGCTTGGCATTATATAGCCTACAAAGGCTGATATGCCGTAAAACTCACTCCATCCATCGTGGAGGCGGATGTGGGAGTGCACATGTAGGCCCTATATTAAAGCCCGGAACAGTAACCTTGGTTGTTTTCTAAATGAAACGTTCGAAAATGGGGCACTGCAGTATCCTCTATGTGGCCTTTCATCATTGCCATCCCCTGTGGGTTAGGGGGAAGAATTGACCCACCGCGTCTCCCTACGCGATTCATAAGAGGCGAATAACCAGGGACACCGTGACTTGATTTGCGTTTACTCAATAAGTGATCTGGTGATTTTCGTGCTTAATGGCCTTACATAGCCTACAAAGGCTGACAGGCCGTAAAACACCATCCTTCCATCCATCATCACTGCCACCAGCTCTATGCATTAGATTTTAACTGCGAACATCCCTTGGCGCTATTGACGTCTTTAAAGTACTGATTATGCAACAACTTTACAAAATTAATTGAAAAAGAAAAATCACACATACAATGGATTAATCGTACGTGTACAAGTCCGTTCGTGCGTAGAATCGAAAATGGATCGGGAATGGCTGCGTAATAAAAGCTGGATTTTGAAAGAAAATTAATATGCTCACAAATTGATGATTTTGCTCAAAAGAACAACGATGAACTAAGTGACCTTACTAAGATCTCCTACATCCACAGCCCCAAGCAAACCCCATTCCTAGAAAACCCGATTTATCTCCTCCATCCACTTTATCGTATACTATACACGATTACTGAATTGTCATTTGTTTCTAATGCAACAAACAAACAAGTTTATTCAGAATGATTACTGGCTCATCATGGTGTGTGCAGCTCGCTTGTAACTTGAGCCATACACTTCGTCTGTCCAGGCAGCATAATTATATTCGTCTGCCCAGGCAGTATAATTATATTCGTCTGCCCAGGCAGTAAAATTATATTCGTCTGCCCAGGCAGCATAATAATATTCGACTGCCCATAGGCCCGAGGAATGATGATATGTGAAACTACGTACCGAACAAGTATGAAAACGTGTATTTGCCATCGAAAGAATTGAAAGCGTTCGCATCTTTATCGAGAATCGTGGATGTCTATCTCACTCATCCCAGACTGTGTAAAGTGAAATCCCCCCTCCCCCCCCCTCCTCCCCCCCCCCCCCCCCCCCCTCCCCCAATAGGAACAACTGACTATATTTATCTGCTGCGACTTGTCTCCCTCGTAAAGTCCTGTCGATACGGGGGTTCTTCTAGCTTGCGCTGTGAAGTCGAAGTCCAAAAATCCGGTAGTCGTTTTTGAAAGAAACTTTATTCGTGCACCGGTCGATTCACAGCTACACAATCAGTTAACAGCATTACCACTATTGCAGTTGACTCTCAGGCTCGATCCTGTGAGGACACAATTGCTATTAATATTATCCACGCTCTCACCATTCAGCGTGGCTTAGACTATAATGAATATATACTCACGGACATAAGAAACGCTAAAAAGTTAGTCCGCCTTCGCCATATCCTAACACGTCCGTATGCTTCATCAATGCAGAAACTGCACTCATTTGTGAACACCACACGTCCCCACTGTTGCCTGCGCCAGTTGATTCTAGCCTGAGCCCACTGGAGACGAGCCTGGCGATGACGATGAGTCAGCACTGGTCCTGGAGCTGGACGACGGTTTAGTAGCCCGTTCTCCTTGAGGCGACGGCGCGCTGTCCTGGCGCTGACTCGACGTTGGGCATTGCCTGGCAAGTTTGCTGATGTGGTAGTCGCCTTCAGGAACTTTTCTTGCCAATGGCTTCTTAAAATGTAGAGGTCTTGCCGAGGGGTCGTAGCTCGAGGCCTGCCTGACAGTGGTCCATCAGCAACCGTGCCAGTCGCCTGGAAACGGTGCTCTAGACAGTAGATAGTCGAGAGGTGAACGTTGAATAGGTTTGCGACTCTCCTGTGAGGAACACCAGCCTCCAAATGGCCAAGCGCTCGGTTTCGTTCTTCTGCGCTAAGTCTTGGCATCGCTGCTGAGGACTGATGAAAAGGAAAGAGGAAATTTTCAGGCCTGATTTTTATTGAGGTACAACCCCTGAACACTGCTACAGCAAGCAAATTTTGCTGCACAACTTGCAAGTGCCTCCCATGAGGCGATCAATATGCCGCATTTGACCGTCCTTTGCCACTGTACACAGAACGCTGTGCACGAAATGTGAACGTTGTGCGGTAGTTAAGAGTGCAAATGCATAGGCACTGTGCGCAAAATATCTCAAGATTGTATTTAAAATATTAAAAATACACACTAACTTTTTCGCGTTTCTTATGTCCGTGAGGATAGTATATCTCTGTGTACAGAATGCGGTCTCACACGACTTCTTCGTGCTTTCACATTTCTTCTGCCGCGCTCACTCTCTTTACTCTCACTCTCACACCACCCTGTTTCATACTCTTTGGTGGCTTTACAGAATCTTCGTGAACAACTAGATTGTCTTGAGCAATGTCACGTGACACTTCAAAATAGATCCGCCCTGTCTACGTCACGTAACTAAGCAACGGCCATGTGGAGAGCACTGACATAAAAGCTCGAAACTACCCGGATACCCTAGCACATTCCAGCACTTCCACAATGCACCCATACTCCTTAGTCTGTAGTGGTTGAATAACCACGAGGAAGATAGATTACTTCTCTCTGCTGATTATCTGCTGTACTTAAAATATATTGCGTCAACGTCTTTACTATTTGAGAAAGAGAGAAAAAAGAACCCTACTGTCGCATCGCTTATGGTGCTTTGCAACTATTTGTGATCTTCATGACCTCCGCCACTCTGGATTCCAGGATAGTCCCCACTGTACTAGTAACGACTTCAGGCTGCCCAGAATAGAACGTAATGTGACGTGCACGGGCTTCCATCACGCAGACTTGTCTTGTAGTACCTCACGCCGCACTAGTAACGACTTCAGGCTGCCCAGAATAGAACGTAATGTGACGTGCACGGGCTTCCATCACGCAGACTTGTCTTGTAGTACCTCACGCCGCACTAGTAACGACTTCAGGCTGCCCAGAATAGAACGTAATGTGACGTGCACGGGCTTCCATCACGCAGACTTTTCTTGTAGTACCTCACGCCGCGTCTTTTTATCGGAAAACAAAGGAGATTAAAGTGAAGGGCTGACAGCCCCACCTCCTCCGCATGCAAAGGACGGTTTCGTTGGCCCGGTACTCGATACAGTCGGCTATCTAGCTAGAGTTATGGACCTCTGATTGATGTCATTCCATGGGCTTTTTGGCAGGAATCGAGCCGGCCCAATACTAAGTGAGGTCACTAGACGTGATTGACTGGCAAATGATGATGGGCAAAGTGCAAGAGGTAGACTGTATGTAAAAACAAAACACAAAGTGAAATTAAACCAAGTCTGGCATTCCATGCGTTTTAGGGATGAAGTAGCCAATACAACTGGTCCATTGACGTCAGCTGTTGGTATAGAAGTCCGTGGTACGACGTTGAACAGCATTAAGAACAACAAATGAATAGGCCTATATTTTATACAGCTTCATTACCTTGTGTTGAGTGAAATTAAATGTAGATATTGATCTCAACCACCTGACCTGGAGGTATTCTGGTAAGCCGCAGATAATGGATTTCAAAGCAATCTGTGGCGTACCAGAAGGGCATAGAAATAGAAATTTCAAACGACGAACGTTCGTTACGCATGTCTACTATCAACCCACTCGTTTCTGTTCATTTGCAATTAAGTGATTCTTCCGCTCTTGTTTTGCAGCAGATCGTGCTCTGTGTGATAGAAGCTTGAAAGGCCATGATCGAAGGACCATTAACTGTGCACAAGACGTCTTTCAATGTTGCTGGAAACACTTTAGATTGATCGACTTTTACATTTGAACTGTCTTGAGACTACTCATGTAGAAGCAAGAAAAATGAACGAGGACTTCCGTTCTTCGCTCATGCCTCCATCTCCTTCCACTCTTAACTCTAGGCTTCTACCTACTCACCATCTATTTGTCACTTAGTCTAGCTGACTACTATCCCTCGAGAACATGACATCCTCCACCCCCACCCCATCCAAACACTCACGCACCCCACCCGACTCCACCCCACCCCACCCCATCACCACCCCCCACTCCACCCTACCCCACCCCATCCCATCACTACCCCCACCGCAATCCAGCCAACTCATCACTACCCCCACCCCACCCCATCACCATCCCCACCAACACCCAACACCCCCCTTTCCACCACCACCCGCTCTCCTTCCTGAACGCCACTACCCAATTTAAGACGGGGCATTCGTTACTACGTTCTCGGCATAGTTCCTGCACCATGCTGGCCATGGTGGCTATCAGACGGGGCAACTGGTGACGGAACTTTGTCAACGATCCTACAATACTATCCCTGACATTATCGAGCTCAGCCCACCAATGAAAGTGTCCCACAGGTCTTTTGACTTCCACCGGGGAAAGTTTATCAGACGTTACCTGCCAAATGGGAAGCGATAAGTCAAGAATTCGGAGACAACGTCTTTTGTATGGAGCAGGCGTCAGCCCCTACCAGCTCTGGTAGGAAAACTTCGGAGCAGCACAGTTGGTAGGTATAAAAGAGCCGCAGGTGAGCCAGGAGAAACAGGGAAACCCAGTTGAGGAGAGGGGACCAATAACATCGTCTCAGACAAGGGACATATTAGTATCATCATAATCATACTCGTCCACGTATATTAGGAATACTTCACTATCTCATTGTCACCGTATTCGAAGAAACGTAAAAGATTGAAGCAAGTTCTGGTCCTCAAAGTGTGGCCTTCAACAGAGAGCAATGGTGTCCCTCAAGGCTAGCTTCGTCTTCCTTCTCGTAGCTGGAGCAGCCCTCAGTGAGGTAAGCCTTCAACACATGGATGCTATTGGTACTGAACGGCGTTCTCTGTTGAGCGAGGAGGAGTCTTTGCTTAGAAACAACGCATTTATTGTGTTCCCAAATTAGCGCCACTATAAACGATGCCTGGCTCATTATGTGACTATTGGGCTCTGATAACAATATACATATGTGCTACTGATGCGTCGCTGTAAGGTGCATTGAGAACTACATGTAAAATAAAACAGTAAATAATCGATTATTCCGAAATTGTTTGATCCGTTTCAGACGGGATAAACAACAGAATGGTACACAAATATAGATACCACAGCAACGCTGTTTTCACTTGCCCATTGCGCAGGTTTAGAAGCAGAGGAAGATGAAGTACATTCCTTACTTCAATGCCCTGTCTACGAAGATATCCGTATGACTAATTCATCTGTTACAAACACGTCTCCAAATTAGGATACTTTTGTACATTTGTTATCAAGTGCCAACAAATCGGTTATGTGGGCTGTCTGCCTATATATGATTCATGCTTTTAAACGTCGTATCACCGCTCTGTCTGATATGTCTGAAAGATGAAGTGATTCAACAGTTACATGCACATTGCAGCAGGCCTGGGGCCTAACAAAACAGTTTTTCGTTCATTCATTCGTTTTCATCCTTCTGAATCGATGCGTGTTTTTTTGGTTTTTGTTCTTCAGCAGATATAAACATTTCTTCTTGAATACACACCTCAAAAGGCTTCAGTTTCATACGTTGGTGTAGGTCGCTGGAAATAGAGAGATCTAATACATTGAATAAGGATCAAATGGATCGCTGAATAGAGATAAAAAGAATCCAGTCGATGATACTCTTATTTTCATATTTCAATGGTTAATTTTTATATGCTTCCAGGAGGCACTGGAAAGATCCGAACGAGCCGCCGGTGGAGGCATTAGTAAGTGTGCGTGTGTGTGTGTGTGTGTACTGCTTCACAGTGAGCACCATCGCTGCTACAACGACCATTCGTCGTCGTCATTATCATCATCATCTTCGTCATTGCCATTGCTGTCGTTATGGGCACCAATAACTGTCGCACG
>JAWQFJ010032519.1:0-50000 GCA_034096865.1 Theodoxus fluviatilis | reverse complement strand
TGGAATTCACCGAAAATGAAATCGGACGCCTGTAAGGGTAATGAGAGCGACGGAAGGGACAAAAGCACCAACAGACCACTTGAAAGACGTAGAATTCGGTCGCTTTCGGCGAAGGCAGGGAGAATCATGGTGAAAATAACCATTCTCATTCTAGCCCAGAATTCTATATGGCAAAACAGTAAGAAGAAAAAAGTACCTACAGTTTCGATATACGTTACTCACACACAAACACTCAATTCGCACGTCCTCCAGCAACGAAGACGCCATTCTCTATCCACTCTAGTGACCTACACGTTTGGCTGCTGGAAGAACGACCCTCTGCATCCCGCCATGGCCTCCAACGAGGGTCTCTACCCCGACCTCCTGGATGACTACCGCACGCGCACCGACGCGATACGGAAGTGCGGAGACGTGGCGGCGCTTCAGGAGCACGAGACCTTCGCTCTGGCGGACGGCGGGAAGTGCGTGTCAGGTTTGGACGCACTGAGCACCTTCAGCAATCAGGGCGCCTCCAGCGAGTGTCGGGACGGCAGGGGCGGACCCCACTCCAGCACCGTGTACTCCTTCATCAACAGTGAGTGTCCACCTTGGGTATCCCCTGTAGGTTGGGGGCAAGAATAGTCCCCCACCACAGGTCCCTGTGCGATTCGTAAAAGGCGAGTAGCTCTCATCAACTCTATTGATTTTATAGTCATTGACCTTATGAAATTAGGGTCCACCAGTATATCAAGCAACAATTATGTCTTTGTATGATTTACCGATGGTGGAAACTGACTTCTACATATTATTGAGAAACAGGGTCTTTCAGTGCATCAAGCCACGGTGATGCCAATGCATGTTCTGCCTATAGAATCTCCACAGATATATAGGCTTATTAGTCTTTGCAGGCTATCTAATCAAACAGTGATGAATCTTCGTCAGTCAGACCAAAGAATTGCCTTTTTGTTGCATAATATGCTGATGGTCTACTCCTTCATAAATGATTAATCTTACTCATGAAGGCAAATCTTGCATTGCTCACTATGCTTTGATGATCAAAGAAACTGTTTGGCTTGGTTTTCATCATAAATGAGATATACACGAATTCAGTATTGCTTGATATAGGTGTTGACCATCCACCTCTAGCGTGATATTGCTGTGACAACACCACCACAACCAACATCAACATCACAGCAACATTATTGTTAATGACGTTCAGTCAGTTCATTCGGACAGTCCACACTCTCTGGTGCTGAGCAAAAAAAAAAGGACCTGCATCATTAAAGTGTTAGTGAGCATCCTCTGAACTTTATGAACACACCGTCGTTGTCATGGAGATTTCCCTGCTCAGACATGGACGGGGCCTGGAGTCTATGGACCGGATGGAGTCAATGCACGCGCACCTGTAGCGGCGGTCAGCGTTTCCGGTTCCGGTATTGCAACAACCCCCCAGCCATCGGGGACGGCAAGCTGTGTGAGGGGGCCAGCACGGAGTCCGAAACCTGCAACTCCCAGCCCTGCACGGGTGGGTGTCCGTGACGTCACAAGTAGGAAAGTAGTGCTTGATGATCTGCTTACAAGTGACAATATATAGTAGTGTGTTGAAGTGTTGTGGACGTGTGTATTTTCTCTTGTTGTATAAAAATAATGAGGACGATTAGCATGGCTTTGTTGGCAAAATGATTATGCTGATCCCAAATACTGAAAAATTGTCGACTATTTCGAGCAAGCATACATGCAAGAACTCCCTATCCCACTCACCTTTACTCTCATTCCCCATTTTAGTAATTAGGCAATATCACTAATGCAAAAATGAAAAGGTTAGATGATTGGTATTATAGCGACCAGTGCTAAACGACATGCTATCCATTTTATGGTAACACAAGACTTAAGGACGTCACTCGTGTAAGAGCAGAATTATTGCTCCTGTTCCCCCCCCCCCCCTCACTTAAAAAAAGAATAATTTGCACCGCCATGTCCCGTTGGTGAATCTCCGTTTCTCCAGTGAACGCTCCCAAATGCCGTCTTGAGACATTGGAATCTTAGGTATCATTAATCATGAAGTTTTTCTCATTTCCTCGCTGTTTTCTGTTCTCTCATTTCTCACATTTACATGTACTGTGTTCACTTTGATGTGCAGATTGATGTATCGGCATTAAATTAAGAATTCCACAACCAAAATATACTCCAACACAGCAGGAGGCATACAACGCCTTTTCATCTACCCACTGCAAGCGGTTCGAACTGTCTACATTTCTTTCCATGATCCTCGGACATAGTGCTACTTGGATACCGTAGGCTACTACGATTCCGGTCCGGAAGCTGCACGTACGTTACCGGAGCAGTTGGTGAAAGGGTTTTCGCAACTTAAGAATTGTCCCACCGTTGCACGATACATTTCTGTCTGGTTGTGGGAACACCAGAAATTGTCTGATGCTACTTTTACCTTTAACTTGCATGTAAAATTGACTGACTTTATGTAGGCCTACTCGGTGTTTGGTTACCAGAGTAGTTGGTGGATGGGTTGTTACACATTTTGAAATTGACCCACCGTTCGATGACCAATTTCGCTCTGGTTGTGGGAGCTCCAGAAGTTGTCTGACGCTACATCTGAATTAACATGGTACTTAAATTGCATTTGAAACTGACTGCATTTGTACGTACTGGGTGACTGGTTGTTTTCTGTATCACTGTACATTCACTTAACAACTCTAGTGAACCTTTTGGCCTCCTAATATTTTTTTTCACCTCAGGTTTCCCGCTTGGAGAGGTTTGGTTGTTGGTTTCCTTCCTCGACTGGTTATTATAGTGTTTTTGTGTACCGCTACTGCTTTAATGCTTACATGGTTTCATTTCATGCTTACTTTCGTAAAACTTAAATAATTAGATTTTTATGGGATTTGTTTGTTTAAAAAAAGTCAGGCATGTCTTTGGATGGCATGCTAATAAAAAGGGATCCAGGACAGACTGTGCAAATAATAAACAGTATGGAACATTCCTATGGAGAAGAATGGAAACAGAGCAAATGATATTGAAATCTCTTTGTAAACCCTCATAAGTATTAAGTGAATTTATGTTGAAGTGTTTTTCCATCACAAATAAAACGTTTTTCTTAAAATGCTTTGGGCATGGTAGCAGCAGTTCTGCACCAAGAAGTGTTCTAAACAGTTTTCATACATTATCTCAACGTACAACTGTTTAATTTCTGATATGTGAACATAATGTCCAATCAATTTTCGCAGATGAGGACGTGTGCGGTATCAAGTATCACACGGGCGAGTGGGGGACGAGCGGTTACATTGCAATATCGAACTACAGCAACTTCATGACGTGCGAATACGTCATCACGACCGGCCGCCCCGACGCCACGCTGTCTCTGGACATTGAGCGCCTGGACGTGGAGTACTCCACCAGCTGCTCCTACGACGCGCTGCTGGTCAGTTGTCTTGGGGAAACTTGGGAGGTTGGACACGTTCTTTGTTTGCAGCATCTGGAGTTGACAGTTTTGGAGTCAACGTCATGGACAATCGTGCTTACGATGCATGCTCTGTCATCTATGCCTTTTCAAAAGAGACCTGTAAAGAGCAAAGGCGGTTTTCCCTGACTACAGATATGCAATCCAAAGCAATCCAAAACAATCCAAAGCAATCCAAAACAGTCCAAAGGGCGCTTCCGGTATTATGTTAAAGTGGTCGCTGTCATCATACTGGAGTCAGTATCAACATTGGGACGAAAAATTAGAGTTTTTGGTTTTGGAAACGGATTTATTACAAGAACTGACTGCTTGGACGCTGCGTATGAATACAGCGATCACTTCTAAAAAAAGATTTGAAATGCCTTTGGATTGCCTTGGATTGCCTTGGATTGCCTAGGATTGCCTTGGATTGCCTAGGATTGCCTTGGATTGCCTAGGATTGCCTTGGATTGCCTAGGATTGCCTAGGATTGCCTTGGATTGCCTAGGATTGCCTTGGATTGCCTTGGATTGCCTAGGATTGCCTTGGATTGCCTTGGATTGCCTTGAATTGCCTAGGATTGCCCGGATTGCCTAGGATTGCCTAGGATTGCCTACAATTGCCTAGGATTGCCTTGGGTTGCCTTGGATTGCCTTGGATTGCCTAGGATTGCCTTGGATTGCCTTGGATTGCCTTGGATTGCCTTGGATTGCCTAGGATTGCCTTGGATTGCCTAGGATTGCCTAGGATTGCCTAGGATTGCCTAGGATTGCCTTGGATTGCCTAGGATTGCCTAGGATTGATATCCATTGTTCTGGGAAACCCGCCTCATGAATGTATACCGTAAATTCCGGCCTATAAGCCGCGCCTTTTTTTTCATGAACGGACCCCTGCGGCTTATAAACCGGTGCGGCTTATCTATGGATTTTTCTCGAGAAAGTGGACTTGAATTCGCTCACTTACCTTTAAGTTTATTGTTGCTATGCGAAGTTCGTCGTATGACAACAACTCACACTCACACGGCACAGACAGCTGTGAGTTGGCAGTCAAAGTTAGGAATGATCGATCAGTTACACATTCAACCCAACAGAAGTAACACACACAAGACCGAAAGTAATGCCGAAAACACGTCGCCAAGTCTATGATGCAGCTTTCAAACTGGATGCCATCGCCAAAGCTATGGAGAAAGGGAATCGCGCTGCCGCCCAAGAACTAGGCATCAACGAATCTATGGTTCGGCGGTGGCGAAAACAGGAAGGTGAACTTGCCAAGTGCAAGAAGTCCAAGAAAGCATTCCGAGGTTGCAAAGCACGTTGGCCAAAACTTGAAGACGAACTTGAAGACTGGATTAACACACAACGTGTTGATGGTCGCGGTGTTTCCACTGTACAGCTTCGTCTTAAAGCGCGCACAGTTGCATCCAGTCTGAATCTCATTGCTCGCCTGTTTCCTGAATGTGATAGACTAGGTACCGTAAATTCCGCGCCTTTTTTTCATGAACGGACCCCCTGCGGCTTATAAACCGGTGCGGCTTATCTGTGGATTTTTCAGATTTTTTTTTTTTAATTCAGGGGGTGCGGCTTATACTAAGGTGCGCCTTATAGCCCGGAATTTACGGTAGTGCATTTGACGATATCTGGACGGCGAATTTATATTCTTTTACTAATCCTTGTGAGAACAAAAACAAACAAACAAACAAACAAACAAACAAACAAACAAAAACCTGTGAGAGCCAAAATACGACGAAGAGAGATCGGCGGAATGTCTTTCTCTCCAACCAAATGTTATATATATATTCATACAGAGCCAGACATACGAGTGAGGGCTCTAATTTAGCTGTTGTAATGCATATAATTCTCCCCTTCAAGGAGTCACACTCCTGACTGAACAGAATACAAGAACAGAAACGGTCAGGGACCTCTGAGGAGGTTATAGAACATCCTCGAAGTCGGGTCTCTTCCCCAGATATAGGATTCCATTAAAGTTGGAGATTGATGAGCTATCGCAGTTTGAAGTAAAACGTTTTCGGGTTATAAAGTAGAGGTCGTCAAACGCACTATACCTTAATAAACGCGAGGTTGAAAACGTGGAGATAAATAATTTTCAACAGGAGCTGTCTCCATGATAATTGGCGTAATTGCAGTCTCTATAGAGTTGTTTTCAGTTGTCTACGCTCTGCATTCCCGGGTCAAGCTTAAAATAGTTAAATGCTTCTGAAGTCAGCTGTCCTCATCTTATTTATATTTGGTCCCTTTATTCATTTGTCACGTGGAGGACGTGAAACTGAATTTTGTATATCCTTTAAAGCAATCACTTGCCCTTTGTATGGGCTTTGCGAAATAATATTTACATTTTCTCAGTCGCTTTCTCTGTACGAATGTGTAGATGCAATAGCCCAGTGGGCACTTTGGAGATTGAAATTTGACCTGTCCCCTGCCCTTTACTCCTGTTGAAAATTATTTATCTCCACGTTTTCAACCTCGCGTTTATTAAGGTATAGTGCGTTTGACGACCTCTACTTTGGGGATGTTGCTATAGCCATTATAAAGTAGGTTATAACGATATAATTTTTGCTTCAAATATGTGCACACGCGAGTGTGTATGTATGTATGTGCCAGAAGACATATATACACATGTGCAATCTCTTATGCATATCGTTCTAAACGTTTTAGCTAAAACCGATCAAAAATTAATTCTCCTGTCTGTCTTCGCCTCATTCAAGTGTAATTAATTTTGGGTGGTGGCTGTTTATCCTCGTGTCTTTGAATACATCGCACTTATATTTATAACCATTTCATGGAGTTCGCTTCTTCTTTTTCAGGTGTTTGACGGCCCCAACGAAACTGCGCCCCTGGCGGGCATTTACTGCGGATCAGGGCACCCTGCCACCATCCAGTCCTCCTCCAACCAGCTCTTCCTCCGTTTCCAGAGCGACGCCACCACCACAGGGAAAGGTTTCACCATCGCCTACAGCATCAATCCTGGACGGTGTAAGATGAATATGTCTCCCGCTGTCTTGGTTTTTCAGCATTATTCTGCAACTCATATACTTCCATGATCTTATTCCGAACCCCATCACGTGAAATCGAAAGGATACATATTTTGATGGTGATTATCATATCTGAGTAAGGGTGACAACTACTCCAGAGGTTTGGCATTTATTCATCTAGAGATTGCCCCACAACACGAACATAGGACGATGTGGACGAGTTTGATTTGATGTTCCCGTGTTCTCAACTTTGTGATGGATGGATGGATGGATGGCGTTTCACGGCCTATCACTTTATCAGTCTTCATAGGCTTCATAGGCCTAAGCACGAACACCACTAGAATAGTTCCAAGTAAGCGCATTGCAAGTCTTGATGTCCCTAGTTATTCACCTCTCACGAATCGTATAGGGAGACACGGTGGGTCTATTCTTAGAATCCCCGCCCCACAGGGGGATCTCAACTTTGTGAACATTGGCGTTAGTTCTGTCAAAACCTGAAGAAAGATGATACTGATGTACCGCTCTAGTGCGATTTTTGTAAGTGTCCAAGTTGAGCAGAGGGAAACAGTATCTTGGATACCTTTTTTTCTCACGATCGAGAAATGTTAACAGGAGACCTCTTTAAGTTACACGTAGATGTGCGTAAATGGGACTATGTGGCCGAGTGGTTTGCGCGCTTTTCCTACTGTCGTTTCCGGTCAGTGGGTGCAACGTTCAAAGCGGGGCGACTCCCGGAGTTGCATTCTTGAGGAACGTGCCGACGTCACATTGCTTCTTCTGGCCCAGGAGTAAAACCAGAAACCTGTGAGGTCAGCAATGGCACACAGTAGTGTGACTAACCCTTGTATGCGGCTGTGAGCAAGCATCGGGTTGGAATACTCCCCGGGGAGTAGAGCTGGTGCTGGTGTATTGCTTTGTGGCATTTTAAATGTCTGTCACTGTGTTGGGTGTCAGGTGTCAGTGAAGGATTTATCACACGGCTCAGTGATCGGAGTATAGTGCACAGCGGTTTGAACTCAGACGTGGGTGATAAGTTGCCATACAAAACCACGCCTTTACCTTTGACATCTATGTGTCTTTCAATCTGCTTCTTTGTGTGTGTAGACAAGACCTGTGTGTTGCCATACAAACCCACGCCTTTACCTTTGACATCTATGTGTCTTTTAGTCTGCTTCTTTGTGTGTACAGACAAGACCTATGTGTTGCCATACAAAACCACGCCTTTACCTTTGACATCTATGTGTCTTTTAGTCTGCTTCTTTGTGTGTACAGACAAGACCTATGTGTTGCCATACAAAACCACGCCTTTACCTTTGACATCTATGTGTCTTTCAATCTGCTTCTTTGTGTGTACAGACAAGACCTATGTGTTGCCATACAAAACCACGCCTTTACCTAGTACATCTATTTGTCTTTCAGTCTGCTTCTTTGTGTGTACAGACACGGCCTATGTGTTGCCATACAAAACCACGCCTTTACCTTTGACATCTATGTGTCTTTCAATCTGCTTCTTTGTGTGTACAGACACGACCTATGTGTTGCAATAGCAAAACCACGCCTTTACCTTTGACATCTATGTGTCTTTCAATCTGCTTCTTTGTGTGTACAGACACGACCTATGTGTTGCCATACAAAACCACGCCTTTACCTTTACATCTATGTGTCTTTCAATCTGCTTCTGTGTGTGTACAGACACGACCTATGTGTTGCCATACAAAACCACGCCTTTACCTTTACATCTATGTGTCTTTTAGTCTGCTTCTTTGTGTGTACAGACACGACCTATGTGTTGCCATACAAAACCACGCCTTTACCTTTGACATCTATGTGTCTTTCAGTCTGCTTCTTTGTGTGTACAGACACGACCTATGTGTTGCCATACAAAACCACGCCTTTACCTTTACATCTATGTGTCTTTCAATCTGCTTCTTTGTGTGTACAGACACGACCTATGTGTTGCCATACAAAACCACGCCTTTACCTTTGACATCTATGTGTCTTTCAGTCTGCTTCTTTGTGTGTACAGACACGACCTATGTGTTGCCATACAAAACCACGCCTTTACCTTTGACATCTATGTGTCTTTCAGTCTGCTTCTTTGTGTGTACAGACACGACCTATGTGTTGCCATACAAAACCACGCCTTTACCTTTGACATCTATGTGTCTTTCAATCTGCTTCTTTGTGTGTACAGACACGACCTATGTGTTGCCATACAAAACCACGCCTTTACCTTTGACATCTATGTGTCTTTCAGTCTGCTTCTTTGTGTGTACAGACACGACCTATGTGTTGCCATACAAAACCACGCCTTTACCTTTGACATGTATGTGTCTTTCAGTCTGCTTCTTTGTGTGTACAGACACGACCTATGTGTTGCCATACAAAACCACGCCTTTACCTTTGACATCTATGTGTCTTTCAATCTGCTTCTTTGTGTGTACAGACACGACCTATGTGTTGCCATACAAAACCACGCCTTTACCTTTGACATCTATGTGTCTTTCAATCTGCTTCTTTGTGTGTACAGACACGACCTATGTGTTGCCATACAAAACCACGCCTTTACCTTGACATCTATGTGTCTTTCAATCTGCTTCTTTGTGTGTACAGACACGACCTATGTGTTGCCATACAAAACCACGCCTTTACCTTTGACATGTATGTGTCTTTCAGTCTGCTTCTTTGTGTGTACAGACACGACCTATGTGTTGCCATACAAAACCACGCCTTTACCTTTGACATCTATGTGTCTTTCAATCTGCTTCTTTGTGTGTACAGACACGACCTATGTGTTGCCATACAAAACCACGCCTTTACCTTTGACATCTATGTGTCTTTCAGTCTGCTTCTTTGTGTGTACAGACACGACCTATGTGTTGCCATACAAAACCACGCCTTTACCTTTGACATCTATGTGTCTTTCAGTCTGCTTCTTTGTGTGTACAGACACGACCTATGTGTTGCCATACAAAACCACGCCTTTACCTTTGACATCTATGTGTCTTTCAATCTGCTTCTTTGTGTGTACAGACAAGACCTATGTGTTGCCATACAAAACCACGCCTTTACCTAGTACATCTATGTGTCTTTCAATCTGCTTCTTTGTGTGTACAGACAAGACCTATGTGTTGCCATACAAAACCACGCCTTTACCTTTGACATCTATGTGTCTTTCAGTCTGCTTCTTTGTGTGTACAGACACGACCTATGTGTTGCCATACAAAACCACGCCTTTACCTTTGACATCTATGTGTCTTTCAATCTGCTTCTTTGTGTGTACAGACACGACCTATGTGTTGCCATACAAAACCACGCCTTTACCTTTGACATCTATGTGTCTTTTAGTCTGCTTCTTTGTGTGTACAGACACGACCTATGTGTTGCCATACAAAACCACGCCTTTACCTTTGACATCTATGTGTCTTTTAGTCTGCTTCTTTGTGTGTACAGACAAGACCTATGTGTTGCCATACAAAACCACGCCTTTACCTAGTACATCTATGTGTCTTTTAGTCTGCTTCTTTGTGTGTACAGACAAGACCTATGTGTTGCCATACAAAACCACGCCTTTACCTAGTACATCTATGTGTCTTTTAGTCTGCTTCTTTGTGTGTACAGACACGACCTATGTGTTGCCATACAAAACCACGCCTTTACCTTGTCCATCTATGTGTCTTTTAGTCTGCTTCTTTGTGTGTAGAGACACGACCTATGTGTTGCCATACAAAACCACGCCTTTTCCTTTGACATCTATGTGTCTTTTAGTCTGCTTCTTTGTGTGTACAGACACGACCTATGTGTTGCCATACAAAACCACGCCTTTACCTTTGACATCTATGTGTCTGTTAGTCTGCTTCTTTGTGTGTAGAGACACGACCTATGTGTTGCCATACAAAACCACGCCTTTTCCTTTGACATCTATGTGTCTTTTAATCTGCTTCTTTGTGTGTAGAGACACGACCTATGTGTTGCCATACAAAACCACGCCTTTACCTTTGACATCTATGTGTCTTTTAATCTGCTTCTTTGTGTGTACAGACAAGACCTATGTGTTGCCATACCAAACTCTTTTAGATTTGTTTATCTATCAATCTGCTTCTTTGTGTGTGTAGACAAGGCTTGCTCACAGCCGCCATTGATAGCGCATGGGGCCGTGATGGTGGATGGCAACAGCGTAGGCCATCATGTCTCCTACAATTGCGACCCAGGCTTCCACCTGATTGGCTCTTCCCGCATCACGTGTCTGGACCAGCCTGGCAAAGCCGTGTGGTCCGACAAGTTTCCGCTCTGCCTGTCTGACTTCAAGAGAAGTAAGTAGAAGTTTTCTTTCCTCGAAATATACAGTTGATTGGGCTCATAAAAAAAGTTCTACAACAATATCGTCAAGTTTGAGGTACCCTGGAACTGTGAATAAACGTTAAGAATGAGACGCTTGTTCTTCAGATTGTCTACGCACACAGTGATGGAGCACAGTTGGTAGGCCTATTTGGCGATGACCATTTACATGAATTCTGGTAAACATACATGTATAAGAGTAGGCTCATTAAATACCTTTTATATCAGAATTTGGCCTCATTAATTGGTTAAAGTTATCAGCATTAAGCAATGACTATCCAGTTATGTCACTTTGTCAGGTCATGTTGACTTTAGGCAGCATTTTTATGCAAGTGTTTTCAGTTTTTAAAATAATTCTTGCATTCAACAAAATATTATTTCCAAAGAGTATTGAATTCCCCCAAACTTGTTCTCCATACAATTCGAAAATTTAATTGAATAAATCAAACTTGTGTATTCAGGCTTGACGGCACCAAGGAACCATGAGGTGTGCACCTTTCAAGACAACATGTGTGGTTACCAAGGTGACGTGAAGGCTACGTACAAGTGGGTCGTCAGAACATTCAACGAGGCAGACGCTGATGAAGTCGATACAAAAGACGGTAAGAGCACAATGGACCATCCTTATCAATCAATTTCGTGAACTACTTTTCGAAGTAATGGTATTAGAATTCGAAAACGTAAGACGCTACGCTTTTCTACTTTAACAACAATCAACAGACGTTCTGATATTTTTCAGCTACAATAGGGAATCGAAACATCCATCTGCCTTGACCAATGTCATTGCACATGTTGAGGAAGAAAACTACGCCTTACCTCTGTTAACTAAACCGATACTTGCCTGTGTTCATTCGTCTATGGAATCATGGAGAACATTTTCTTACGGGCATACGCACAAGAGAGAGAGAGAGAGAGAGAGAGAGAGAGAGAGAGAGAGAGAGAGAGAGAGAGAGAGAGAGGAGGAAAAAAGCTAACCGGGGAGATTCAAACTGCAATCTTAATTTTGCATTGTCCATCCGTACCAAGAGCGGATTTATGTTTTTCGGAATTCAAAATCATGCGCCCAAGTAGGTGTGATAGTAAAAGCCAATACATACAATCTCAATTTGATTTACAAATTCGTGCAACGCCCAGCTTTCTTCTAGGAGTGAATGGCGTGACATTTTCCATCAGGTTTCCTGTTCGTGGAGGCGACTCCAACATGGCGGTGGGATGATGTGGCGCGTGTTGTGTCGCCTAGCTACCAGGCCACGCCCTCGGGACGCTGCCTCTTTTTCCGGTACAGAGCGGATGCCTTCTCAGGCGCACTACGCGTGCTCATGCGCCTTTCGAGCCAGGATGACGTCACGACGCTGTGGACATCACCAGGCAACGTCGAGCAAGGGTGGCAGCGGGAAGTCGTCCAGATCCGAGCAGACAAAGACTTCGAGGTGAGTCATTGGAATATTGCCCTTTGGTACAGGGTAGGAAAGTGGGCTTGCAATTTGATGCTTTGCGTAAACCGGTGTCTACTTCCACAGGGTATCCTAAATTGGGGGGGGAAAGTTATATATATATGCGTGTGTGTGTATATATATATGTATATATATATATATGTGTGTGTGTGTATGTATGTATGATTGTAAGTGTATGTATGTGTATATAATGTATGTGTATGTGTGTGTATGTGTATATGTGTATCAGCAAAGATATGTATGTAACCTGACCTGCATTGGCTATCGGGCACTATGGCGTGGTTACCATATTATGAAACTCTAACTCTCTCTCTCTCTCTCACACACATAAACATACCCACACTTCGAAATAAAGGCAGTCACCACAACATGCATTCTGATGAAATCATTCTTCTGATTTGCAGATCATCTTTGAGGCTGCCATTGGTGAGAGGTTTGGCAGCTGGGTGGCCGTTGATGATGTCATCATTTCCAGGGAGTCCTGCTGATTCTCATGCTCGCAAGCGGAGTGCCCTACAAAGTTTCCAGTTCTACAACATGACAAGTGTGTACCGAGGTCCAACGAATAAAGTTTCTCTAATGCACTTCGGCTTTCTGTCCACTATATCCTGCATCTACAAACTAATACATGTAGTACGCAGTTTCTGGATTATGTAGCTGGCAGGATTTGATGTTTGCCCCAATTCGTCCATTGAAAAGGATGGATGGATGGATGGATGGATGGATGGAGGATGGATGGATAGATGATAGATGGATGGATGGATGGATGGACGGATGGATGGAGGGACCGATGGATGGTTGGAGTGAGCGAGCTCTATAGCCTATCAGCATTTGCAATCACGAAAAAACAATTGTTTCAGAAAAAACAAGTCACGATTTCCCAAATTATTCGCCTCTTACAAAATGCCTGGGAGAAGTGGTGGGTATTTTCTTGTTCTCAGTCCACAGGGGGACCATTGAAAAGGCACTTTGCATAATTATGTTTTGCATGTCGATTATGCGAGTAATGGTGTACACACATTGTTTCGATCAAAAAACATTCTGATCAAAATTACGTGCACAAATCCTCTACTTCTGATGGCTAAATATCAGTCGAAAGATGATGAAAATTGATACAGACGTGTATGCTAGATCAGCACTAGCGCAGCCAACTGTGAATCTCATTTGCCATTTCAAAAGGCAGCTCCCATTAAACTCCCACATATACATGCCAAATGCCATGGGGACTAGCTCTTTGTTCTGTGATCTGCCCACCCCATAATGTGACGTTTTTGTTGCTCTATCAGATAAAAGATGTACATTTTCCTCACATTTCATGCTTTAATGTAAATTTAGAGTGTATCCAGACCTGTTTACACTCAAATACAGATAACAGTTCACACACACACACACACACACACACACACACACACACACACACACACACACACACACACACACACACACACACACACACAAGCTTGTAGTATCTTAAGTTACAGTATTTTTAGCTTTTTGTCGGACCAGGGGCAGTGCCTGGTGCATTGAACTATCCGAGAATTCAGTGCCAAGACCACAAAGCACGATACCGAAACCGAGAACCCAAAACTAGGAGGGAGGGAGGGAGGAAGTGAGTGAGTTTAATGGCCTATCAGCATTTGTAGGCTATGTAAGGCCATTAAGCACGAAAATCACTAGAATAGTTTAGAGTTTTCACAAATCAAGTCACAATGTTCCTAGCTATTCACCTCTTACGAATCGCATAGGGAGACGCGGTGGGTCTATTCTCAGCCCCAACCCACAGGGGGCCCCCAGAACTGGATATATTACAGACTGGAAAACAAACAAACCATGAAACATGTCCATAAATATACATGATCGTATTTTCTTTCTTAATAATTATTTGTGTGCTGAAAATATAAGCATACAACATATGCTGAAATTTTATGAGTAAACAGGTCTGTCTATCATAACTGATTAAGCAGTCCTTGAGCATAGGTGGCTGGGTTTCCCACATGCTCGTTTGTGCTTTTGCAAGGCAGATAGCAGAGATCATCAAACAGTGTGATTGGCCGTTTCAGATTAACTTCAGACAGATGGCGGGCGTCTAAGGTCATGACCCCAGGTGTGGCCCATGCCCTTCTGTGCCATAGAGAGAAGGCCGAGACACTTGAAGACTGCAGCTTTTTCTCTGAAGATTGTCAGTTGTCCTGGCCAATTCTCCTGAAGTTTAATGTCCTCAACACAAATGCCAACAGTTGCATATATAGGCAGGATACATACAAAAGTAACAATGGATCAATCCACAAACATATTTAATGAAAATTTTCTTGCGAAAATAGAGTTTCATCAAACAACATTACCCCAAAACCATTTTGAAAAAACTACTGAAACAAGCACATATGCAGATCACACATAAATTATACTTGAATCACTTCTGCACCATGCAGATTGCATAACCAAATACACATTTTCTCTCTGTCTGTCTGTCTGTCTGTCTGTCTGTCTGTCTGTCTGTCTGTCTGTCTCTCTCTCTCTCTCTCTCTCTCTCTCTCTCTCTCTCTCTCTCTCTCTCTCTCTCTCTCTCTCTCTCTCTCTCTCTCTCTGTCTGTCTGTCTCTCTTGCTTTTGAATGCAATAATCATAATCCCCAGGCTGGAAATGTTCAATAATTAAGAATAAACAGTTTACAAAAATCTATATACTAATATGTAAACGTAATTAATCTAAAGCATCATCAATGGCGGTCAGATCTGGTAAAGATTTAAAATAATCCCCACTTCCAGAAATCTTGCACAACATCACTGCACACCCAACAGCAGCAAAACCAGCCAATTAAGTAAATTTCCCCCAAGCAACTGTAAATGATTATCAGAAGGTATACAGCCATCAAAAGTTCCTGAAATGGATAATCCTGCAGGTGCTCAACATCGATTGGAGAAACCAACAGTCTTTGAAGCTTACAGTGCATGTGGTTAACTGTTCATTTCATGTCTTATTGATGTAATGTTAGCGAGTATTTTATGCCAGAATACTAGGTGGTCATGAAAGCTCACAATAACTTGTGGAGTGAGGAACACCCCTCCCCCCTCCCCCCCCCCCCCCCCAATCCTCACCCAACTCAACCACAGGGAGGTTCTAGACTAAAGATATGATATGCCTGCTCTGTGTGATAATTCTAGACTGTTAATATTTTGCGCAACTTGGATATCAAGAAAAATTCATTCACTTACAAGGTATACATTATACATGGCTACCTAGAGCATCATGGCAGTGAATTCCAGTTCTAGCACTTTCCAAATCTACCCCATGAAAAGATTGCAGTTAAAACATTTCATAAAGCAAAGGATCATGCAGTGGCTACCCTTTCTGTTTCACTAGAGGCAGAGAGCATTTAAACTGCAAAAGAACGATACAAGGAGCCATATATTTACCATAATAGCGGCTTCTTGGTTTTCTTGCAAGCATACCAGAAGGCATGATCAGGTAGTAGCACCAGTAGACATTCCTTGATCTTGCAAAACCAGTTCTGCATAGTCCCTGAGCAGTGTCATCTCTCTGTCTCTGAGCAGCGTCAACAGTGGTTGTTCACTTCAATCATGGATTGGCAGTCCCTCCTGAACCATATGCAGATGAAGTCAGATGGCGAAGAGGAGGTCCATCCATCCTGCTTCTGTTACCTTCAGCTCCTTTCGTCTTCCACCTGTAGGTGCCCCTTATCTTGCCTTGCCTGAAGCTCTCTCCAACAGCTCTCCAACAGCCCTCCAACAGCCCTCCAAGCTGTCCAACAGCTCTCCCGGCTGTCTGCCTGTGAGAATCAAATCTCTTTTGCATTCATCCTTGTAGCGCAGCTGGGGGCAGCCAGCTGGTCAGGATCCTGAAGGAGGGCAACCATACAGGAGATCCTTTGGATCGCGGCCATCCTCCATGCCACAGATATGGCTAAGCCATCTCAGGCATCTCTTGCACAGCAGATGATGCATGCGGAGTGAGCCAGTTCTCTCTACGACCTCAGTGTTTGAGACTTTGTCTTGCAAGGAGATGCCAAGAATACGCCCAAGATCAGGGACCAGGGAGATACACGCAAGAACAAGGAAAAACTAAACACATGAAACCTCAAATAACACTCCAGTTATTCCCTCATAAATACAAGATATACACCTTGAAGAACTTAGAATATTATTTCATTGATAAGGAGAAATCACTTTCCATTCAGGTTCTAAACTTAGCCATCTGAAAGTATTGGCAATCTATGAGAAAGTACATGCATCTGTGCAATGCCTGCACACATAACTGTACAAGATATCTACACAGTGCAAGTTTCATCTAGCACCATCTGCACTTTGCAATTTTAAGAACAACAAAGACAGACTGCTAAACTCTGCTTTTGTTTCCTTGTGTTTTTTTATGTTAGAATGATGATGATAAATACTATTGAATAAATTAGCTTATGAAATGTTGAAAAAAAATCTTGAGAATTTTAACTATTACATAAATATGTATGAATGAAAATCACAAAAGCTTAAGAGGGATGTTGTGGTCTTACAAGTACAGCAATGCATCATTTCCTCATATGGAAATAAAGAAAATCACAAAGTAGCAAGTAACATTCTGTCCACTGTCACAACCACATGTTGTAACAATACTCATCTCCTCTCTGAAGCATCACCCTCAATTTTCAATAGCATTATGCTCTTACCATCATTTTCGGACTATAAGGCTATACTTTTTTTCTCAGATTTTCGGACATGCGTCTTATATTCGGTTGCGTCTTATGTATGAATGAAATAAATTTCAAACGACTTTAAAAAAAAATCCACACACAGCTCGAGATTTCTTCTCAAATCCAAAGCAGAAACGATCACACAAAATGGTTCTGATGCTTTTTCAACGTCTCCTTGTTTACTTTCGTTCTTACTCCTAAATGTTGGATTCGATTCAATGGTTGGTTTCCACACCATGCTCATTTCTTTTCTGTTTGTTAAGTATGTGTTCTGATGTATCGCCTTATATTTGGTAGTGCCCTATGTATGATTGAAACATTTGTTTTTAGGGGGTGCGCCTTATATTCAGTAGTGCCTTGTAGTCCAAAAATTACGGTAATTCAAAAACGTCTTTAACTGACACAGAAAAATACAACAAAGAATGTCACTCTTTCAATCTTTGTGACCACTCCTTCAAAGAACAAAAATGTAAGTACCCTGAATACAAATGGAATAAAACATGTGGATTGAATGAGTGTTACCCTAATGCATTTTGAGGGTCAACAGAGAATGAAATTATTATTAATCATCAAGTCATGATCACCATATCCTGGATGAAAGAAAGGTTCATTTAAAAAATGAGAAAAAAAAGTTTAAAAGAAACTACACTCACGACAAAAACTGCAACATCACATCTCATACAATTTACAGCAAAAAAACCTTTCCACCAGCTGAGCCCAAGACATTTTCTGAGAAAGAGTTGGTAGCATGTCACGGGCCTAAAGCTGAATATCAAAATGGTTAAGGTTTAAAGTCACTCCAAAAATGGAGCAGTGCAGCGTCTTATGTGGTCAGTGGAAAGGCACAGAACATGGTAAATAATTCTCACCTCTAATCTCGTTAGTTCAATTCTCAAAAGTAATTTCAATCAAGACACATTGCATACACCGGTAAATGCCATTTATAGCAATTTCCAATTTATGAAAAACTCAGATTGTAATGTCAATACATGAGCTGTAATGGCTAAATCAAATTGTGTGGTATCCAGAATTCAGAGAATGAACACGTGTCCATTAATTAACGTGTATATCCTGTAGACTGGGCATATCTTTGAAGGTATCTAATGTTGCATAGCTACCTTCATCTCTACTCCACGCTTGGCTTTTTATGAAGATACTATATTTGCTATTAATGTCATGAACAAATTAAGATAACAAAAACTATGACATGATTAACATCTTGAATAAAGACTCCAATTCTGCTAGTAAAAAAAGTAGTAATGTTGCAAGACATCAAAAAGTAAGAAGTCATTCATGAGTACAATTGTTTTCTTTTTAAAAGTTGCTTCAGACTTTTCAGCACCATGTCTTTACCACAAACATTTTACATCATAAGTATGTAACTTACTAGATCCCTAGACAAAATGTGACAAAAATATCAAACCCACTTCAATCATACAAAGTGTTTGCAAGTACAATGTCCACTACACTAATTGCATGCATCACTTTGCTTGCTTCAAGTTTTTTAACATCATGAAACTTTGTAATATAAAAATATGAGTATTCTTAGCTTTATCATGCATTAAAGTATTGTATTGCAGTAGAAATGTTTAATCCCATGAAAAAAAAGTAAAAGAGATTACATTATAGCAGCTTCCTATTAACCCATGTAACATGGACAACTACACACCACATCACCAACATGTCTCACAAAATATATGAAGATTGCAAAAGTAGTCCTCAAATGTCAACTCACTCTTAGATTCAAGAAATATATATATATATATTTGAATTGTGTAGACATAACAAGACTTTTCAATACTAAGAAATAATTAGTTTTTTCACTTCCATATCTATTTTCAAAAGTGAGTACTATATTGCATAGTATTACATGCATGCACAATCACACACACTGTAGAGAGATCACAGATATTCACACGGCACCCAGCCACAACAAAAATCACATTACAGCATCAACAAAGCCTGTCCTTATGAAACTCAGTTGTCAGAATTGTCAGGGTGAACATTCATCACATTATATCAAGATTTTCCCAATACCCTTGATGGCATCACAGATGCTAATGCAGTCTGTCTGAGAAGAAGTACGAAGGCCCGCAACCAACACAGGTGGAACAACATGGTGTCTACTACTTGGCTGGCAATCAACTGGACTCCAGATCTTCAGTTGCTGCTACCTCCTCCAATTCCTTCCAGGTCACAGTTTGCTGAAACAAAAGAGGAAATCAGTGTAATGACATGTCCATACAAACGACCAATCAAGTGGATAAAGTGTGAAGTGGTTTGACATTACCTTTTATCTCTATGTGTTCATGAATCACAGCTTGATAAAGTGTACCCTCATTGTCTTCTATCAGGTGTGCAATTTCTGCCCCATGCATACAGCATGAATTAATTATAGCAATATGTTTGAATTCGGCATGAACAGCAATACAGTCCTCATCCACAACAAGGAAAATGCTCAGATCAGATAAGCTTCTCAGAAGAAAAAAAAAGTTGATTAAATATATCTTCAAGCATTTTATTAGAAGCAAATAAAAACAAGAATAAAAATAAAATAAAAAGGCAAAACCAAACCAAACAATAAAATAAAATAATGACAAGGATACACATTTTCCTTGAGTATCAAACACTTGTCTTCAAACAGGGCAAACAAAGGGTCAATCCAATCATTTGAAGAGCCAGCCACTGTGTTAGTTAGACAAACCAAGAGACAATTTTCTATAGATGTCCAGAGATAAAGTTCTTCACAAAGCCCCACATAATTTCACTGAACCTCTCCAACCCACTTCACCATTGATTTTTTTTTTACCAGACTGAGCAGACGGATCAGAAGATTCTTACTGTCGAAGATAAGAACAACATGGTTTCACAACTCAGCCATTCTGGCAGCTCTGACTCTTGAGTGAAACAGATTTTGATCTTATGACTGTGATAGCCTGCACTTACTAATGATTTTCTACACACAGTGTCGCTTTTGCATTCCTTGTCATAATTAATTGTGTGTGATCAGAATTAAAATGTCCTGAAGAAGAATAAAAGTTTTATTGCATTGTATCATAAAAAACAATTAGAATTGGTGTCACTACATGCTGTTGTGTTGGTGTGGATGTTAGAGATTCTCTCCCTTTCTTTTCTGTTCATTCCTCTTTAATTTGTTACATATGGAACTAATCACTGCTTTGCATTATCTATTTTATAATTTAGTATAGAAAATTGTCAGGTGTCTAGATCAAAGAAAGGTGCATACCTCAAGATAACAAACAATTTCAGTGAGGGGTCTTCGCCAGCTACCCTTATGGCAGGCAAGAAATGGAGAAAAACCCGAGAATGGGAGAGGGTTAATCATGATCAAACTTACAGGTAGTGCTCTCCCCTTGGTCTCAATGGGCAAGAATAGGCAGTTGAAGGCACACAGAATGCACAGGGTACCGTACACACACACTGCCGCAGTCTGAGACACACTCAGCAACACCTGAAATTATGTAAAAGCACTTATGTGAGGCAGTCTGGGAAAAAACAGCTTAAGTTGCTGCAGTCTTTCCGAGATTAAACCAAAAATAGACGTTAAAAAATGAGTATGCTGTGAAATCTCAGAAAAAAATCTACCACTTTTCAAATTTCCATGAAACTACGACAATTTCATTTTTCACATGAGCCTGTAATGTGCATGACAAATCACTTAAGGAAAGAATTTTTTTTTTGTATTTCTGCATGCTTTAATGTTCCTAGAGGGTGTTTGAATGTCAGTGAAGCAATAGCTTTCATTTCTGTAAGATATCCTCCATGGTAGTTCTTGTGACAAGTAATGCAATCTTTGAATAGAGTTTTCTCAAAATGACCATCTTGAACATTCACAACTCAAAAGTCACTGTAGAATAAGTTCTACTTGGAATATCTTCATGAAATTAAGTTTTGAGCAGGAACCCCAGGCTGCAGAGCTCTCAGGATCTAATCCAGTATTCTGCCAGGGCGGCCCCAGTTTATACTTGTGTTATGCTGTGTATGGTTGCGTCGCACAGTGCATGGTTGCATCGCATGGTGCATGCTTGCGTCGCGTGGTGCATGCTTGCTTCATGCAGTGTATGCTTGTGTTACAGAAACGGATGCTTAGAGCGGCCCCCCTCTCAATGAAGAATAGAGAATGGGCAAATTTCGGACAAAGCATACAAGACCATCATCTGCACCCTCCACTATCTGCGTGATGAATGAGTGAGATGCAGTGTTTATTTGAAGTATTTTTTGTAGGTTTGTTTGAGTTCCAGTATACATCTGCCCTGTATGTATGCTTTCATTGTTGCTGAAAGTGTACCCCCAAAATTGCCTACCACATTGGGTAAAAAAACAGAGGACCTATCTGCATATCTGTCAAACTAACAACCCTACCTGTGCAATGAAGGGAGTGATCATGGCTCCAACTCGAGCCCAGGAGGAGGCCGTGCCCATACCAAGGGTTCTGACAGACGTGGGGTACACCTGCATCCACATGAAACATACACGCATTATGAAAAGCAACCAAAACAGTGTTGCTAGTACCACTCCATAAGTTTGCAGATGAACTAAAAAAAAAATCTAAGACGCATAACAGAAAAAGGAAACAAGGTATTTTTCCAAATATTTCAAATACTACAGACAAAAATTCATTGGGTCATAAACATAAATAAACCTGGTCCACAGTTATTTCTCAAGTTTATAAACAATGAGCATATATTGATTTCATGGAGAAACAATGAGCATATATATTGATTTCATGGAGAAACAATGAGCATATATTGATTTCATGGCAAAACAATGAGCATATATTGATTTCATGGAGAAACAATGAGCATATATATTGATTTCATGGAGAAACAATGAGCATATATTGATTTCATGGCAAAACAATGAGCACATATTGATTTCATGGAGAAAGAGAAGAACAAAGGTTAACATTGGAAGTAATGGGTCAACCAGATAGAGAGAAAGACAGCCACAGTGAGAAAGAGAGAGAGAGAGAGAGAGAGAGAGAGAGAGAGAGAGAGAGAGAGAGAGAGAGAGACAGAGAGAGAGAGAGAGAGACAGACAGAGACAGAGAGACAGAGACAGAGAGAGAGACAGAGAGAGACACACTTGTCAGGCCATCAGCCCATACACGAAGCAGCGACTTTACAAAATGCTGTATTCGTAAGGAGTTCAAATGAAAATAACAGTGTTATGCAAACAGGCAGCACAACAACAACATCAACCCCTCACCCCCACCATCACTCAAACTAATAAGCAAAACAACAAACAAACAAACAAACAAAAAACTACCGTACAACTAATGTAGGTTTAGTGCCACCACGTGTGGTCTAGCCCAGATCCTTACACAATGGTGCTACCACATGTTTTTGGACGGATAAAACCATCAGCACGTGCTGTGTATTCAGATAGACAATCAGTCACAAAATGACAAGGCAAAATAACTGCCAAATATCTGCTCAGCTGAGGATATAACCATTCAATACAAGCCCCTAATTGCAGAGCAAATACCATCTAATTGAAAACACAAATGAAAAGATCTATAGTCATTGACATCATTAGTTGCAAACAGTATCATGCATTTCAAAGTCGCTTTTGTGCTGTTGGATTAACATCGGTAAAAAAGCAAATGAAAGAACACAGTCCATAACAATCATACAGAAAGAAAACTGGAATGTTCGAATGACATGTCCAAAGATCCCATGACAAAGCATTCTTACTGCTCTTACTATCAATCCGCGTTCACTGAGTGCTCTGGTGTTTCGGGTGATCAGTTCTCGGATAACAATCCACAAAGTATGCTGCTCTTGCACAAGCAGAGCACGGTATCCAGGAAGTGAGGGGCACGGGCACCCGTCACACCATGCACATGTGTCTTGCGGTGGGTCGTTTCCTCTCTTAAGTTGCCGAATAACCTCGGAAGCGTTCATTGGATCAACGTGCATTGCGCCATCAAAGGCGCATTGCACGATCTTGTCATGGCCTCAGTGGTTAGCTGGTGCACTGGTTACCTGGGAGTCATCTGCACGGTTGTCAGGTGAATTATCTGGGGACAGTTGTTGAGCAGGTGTTTCAAATGGTGGCACACTTTTCCCCACAAGCTCATGTGTTGTTTCTGGAGTTGCAGGAGCCACATGAACTTCAAGCGCTGTGAAGGACACACTTGGGTTGCGGTCATCGACACACTGCATCTTTGATGTTTCATCTTCAGAGAGGTAGGGGGGGGTCAGGTACTCAGGGGGAGACTGCACACCAAGCGACGAATTGGAGAGGACCTCTACAGCTTCTTTCTCTTGCAAACTTTCACTGCATCTGCGGAGGTACTCTTGGTGCCTCTGGAAATCTTTTGCCTTCTTTGACGGAGATTTCTTGGTCTTGGCGCTGTAGTCACTGCATGGAGGCGCGATGCGCCCCTTGCTTGCGGATGGACTCATCCATTTCAAAATAACAGTTGTACAGTCAAAGTCTGCATCAATATGTCAATATTTCAAGATGTGAGTTCTCGAAAGTTCGCTCACTGCATTCCTGACGTTAGTAGGCAGAATCTCATCAAACATGGTTTTCCTGTACTTGGCCATTCCAACAGTACTGTTATAAAATGGGAGCTCAGACAACGCACAACTTGCCTCGGTGGCGACATATTCGAGAGTGACACAGAGAGAGAGAGAGAGAGAGAGAGAGAGAGAGAGAGAGAGCACTACATATGTTCAGATAGAAGGCAGAATAAACAGCCATATGAACCAATAAATGAACAGACAGACAGGTAGACTCCCCCCCCCAAAAAAAAATAAAAAAAAAAAAATAAATAAATAAATAAAAGCAAGGTGCTTAACACCACTGCAAGCACTGCTGCCAATGGACAGACAGTCCTGGACAAATCCCATCTCAGCATGTACCTGTGGGCAGGTCCATAGAACAGCAGATAAATGGGATGAAGTACAAATAAGAGAAATTTCAAATGTTAAAAACCCTTATATGAACAAAATCAATGTAAAAAATGAATTACACAAAAGCCAATGAAGAGAGCAAAACAATTTTAAAACCTTCACTAAGACTAAAAGTGTAAGAGATATATTGGATGAATCCTTATCTCCCATACCTCTGATGTGTAGATGTAGACAAAAGTGAAGACAATTCCTGACATGCCACGAACGATAAACATGAATGTGGTCAGGACCCAGTGGTTTGCCTTGATTTGCAGCAAGATGGCAAAGAAGCCTGTAGTGAACAGGGTCACAAAGCCTGAAATCTTGCGACCAAACCGGTCGATGAGGAGATAGAGAACAGGCAGAGCTGGAGAGAGAAAAAAAGAAGACATATGCAACATCTGGAGAAAATGAAGTTTTCACAATATTAAAAAATATCAGCTGCAGACACAGTTTTATTTTCATTGTGTCCAAAATGTTCATTTAGATTTTCTGCTGATGGCACAAGATTTAACAATATGTGAAAATTATATTTATTGCAATGATTTGCATTAAGCCGACTAAAAAATGTGCAGTTAAGTATCTGCCAACAAGGTTTAGAGTATGTAATGTCAAACCACCTTCATGTGACCATCTCTAGTGGTAAATCAATGAGAAAGTCTGAAAATTAGATAGAAATAACTTTTTTTTAAAATACAAGTGTTTGTGGGGTCACGCCAAACTCCAAATCATTGGTACTGCTTGAGTGACAAGTTCACTGGTACTGTTCGTGTCAAAGGCTGGCTTATAAACCAACCAACCAGTCATCCTCCAACTGACCTATTGATCGATCAATTGACTGATTGATGGACTGACCCACCCACTGACTGACCAATCAATCCAAAGAGCTCAAAGAATATGAACCATAAACTTACCAGCAAATTCTCCCAGGGTTGATAAAATCATGGATACATAATCATCATATGTCATGTATGAACATTTACACTTGGATTTGGCTGCAAAGAAAGGAAAGCAAGAAAATTGTTATGGCAATAAGTATAGAATGCTGTCTCATTAAAGAAAAAACAAGCCACAAATTTTTCTATTATGAAATGGATAGAAACACTTTTTTCCATTGGTGGCATTTTTCATCATTACATGAAACACTGAGACACTTCATACATACACACACACGCGTACACACACACACAACACAACATCATCACCCATCCCAGACACACCACACACAGCACACAAACCCAGAGCGGAAGGACTTTGTACACGTAGCATCGTCATAAGGTGCCTGTCTACGAACGAATGCTATATGGATGACACCGCATATATCGTAGGTATAGTGTCGTTACTCATACTCCTAAGTCCAGTCAGACAGGACTTAGGAGTATGAGTACGACACAACCTCTATACATGCGGTGTCATCCGTGTAACTATGATCGTTGGTGAAGGACAGCCTTCTATGATGGTACGAGTACAACGGTCTCCATCCGCTGGTGTTGTGTGCTGTGTGTGGTGTGTGTGGGATGGGAGATGATGTTGTGTCGCGGATGGTGACGCGTGCATTGTGTACTGTATGAAGTGCCTCACTCTCTTATCAGTGTTTCATGTAATGATGAAAAATGCCACCAATGGAAAAAAGTGTTTCTATCCATTTCATAATAGAAAAATTTGTGGCTTGTTTTTTCTTTAATGAGACAGCATTCTATACTTATTGCCATAACAATTTTCTTGCTTTCCTTTCTTTGCAGCCAAATCCAAGTGTAAATGTTCATACATGACATATGATGATTATGTATCCATGATTTTATCAACCCTGGGAGAATTTGCTGGTAAGTTTATGGTTCATATTCTTTGAGCTCTTTGGATTGATTGGTCAGTCAGTGGGTGGGTCAGTCCATCAATCAGTCAATTGATCGATCAATAGGTCAGTTGGAGGATGACTGGTTGGTTGGTTTATAAGCCAGCCTTTGACACGAACAGTACCAGTGAACTTGTCACTCAAGCAGTACCAATGATTTGGAGTTTGGCGTGACCCCACAAACACTTGTATTTTAAAAAAAAGTTATTTCTATCTAATTTTCAGACTTTCTCATTGATTTACCACTAGAGATGGTCACATGAAGGTGGTTTGACATTACATACTCTAAACCTTGTTGGCAGATACTTAACTGCACATTTTTTAGTCGGCTTAATGCAAATCATTGCAATAAATATAATTTTCACATATTGTTAAATCTTGTGCCATCAGCAGAAAATCTAAATGAACATTTTGGACACAATGAAAATAAAACTGTGTCTGCAGCTGATATTTTTTAATATTGTGAAAACTTCATTTTCTCCAGATGTTGCATATGTCTTCTTTTTTTCTCTCTCCAGCTCTGCCTGTTCTCTATCTCCTCATCGACCGGTTTGGTCGCAAGATTTCAGGCTTTGTGACCCTGTTCACTACAGGCTTCTTTGCCATCTTGCTGCAAATCAAGGCAAACCACTGGGTCCTGACCACATTCATGTTTATCGTTCGTGGCATGTCAGGAATTGTCTTCACTTTTGTCTACATCTACACATCAGAGGTATGGGAGATAAGGATTCATCCAATATATCTCTTACACTTTTAGTCTTAGTGAAGGTTTTAAAATTGTTTTGCTCTCTTCATTGGCTTTTGTGTAATTCATTTTTTACATTGATTTTGTTCATATAAGGGTTTTTAACATTTGAAATTTCTCTTATTTGTACTTCATCCCATTTATCTGCTGTTCTATGGACCTGCCCACAGGTACATGCTGAGATGGGATTTGTCCAGGACTGTCTGTCCATTGGCAGCAGTGCTTGCAGTGGTGTTAAGCACCTTGCTTTTATTTATTTTTTTATTTTTTATTTTTATTTTTTTTGGTGGGGGAAATCTACCTGTCTGTCTGTTCATTTATTGGTTCATATGGCTGTTTATTCTGCCTTCTATCTGAACATATGTAGTGCTCTCTCTCTCTCTCTCTCTCTCTCTCTCTCTCTCTCTCTGTCACTCTCGAATACGTCGCCACCGAAGCAAGTTGTGCGTTGTCTGAGCTCCCATTTTATAACCGTACTGTTGGAATGGCCAAGTACAGGAAAACCATGTTTGATGAGATTCTGCCTACTAACGTCAGGAATGCAGTGAGCGAACTTTCGAGAACTCACATCTTGAAATATTGACATATTGATGCAGACTTTGACTGTACAACTGTTATTTTGAAATGGATGAGTTCATCCGCAAGCAAGGGGCGCATCGCGCCTCCATGCAGTGACTACAGCGCCAAGACCAAGAAATCTCTGTCAAAGAAGGCAAAAGATTTCCAGAGGCACCAAGAGTACCTCCGCAGATGCAGTGAAAGTTTGCAAGGGAAAGAAGCTGTAGAGGTCCTCTCCAATTCATCGCTTGGTGTGCAGTCTCCCCCTGAGTACCTGACCCCCCCTACCTCTCTGAAGATGAAACATCAAAGATGCAGTGTGTCGATGACCGCAACCCAAGTGTGTCCTTCACAGCACTCAAAGTTCATGTGGCTCCTGCAACTCCAGAAACAACACATGAGCTTGTGGGGAAAAGTGTGCCACCATTTGAAACACCTGCTCAACAACAGTCCCCAGATAATTCACCTGACAACCGTGCAGATGACTCCCAGGTAACCAGTGCACCAGCTAACCACTGAGGCTATGACAAGATCGTGCAATGCGCCTTTGATGGCGCAATGCACGTTGATCCAATGAACACTTCCGAGGTTATTCGGCAACTTAAGAGAGGAAACGACCCACCGCAAGACACATGTGCATGGTGTGACGGGTGCCCGTGCCCCTCACTTCCTGGATACCGTGCTCTGCTTGTGCAAGAGCAGCATGCTTTGCGGATTGTTATCCAAGAACTGATCACCCGAAACACCAGAGCACTAAGTGAACGCGGATTGATAGTAAGAGCAGTAAGAATGGGATCTTTGGACATGTCATTCGAACATTCCAGTTTTCTTTCTGTATGATTGTTATGGACTGTGTTCTTTCATTTGCTTTTTTACTGATGTTAATCCAACAGCACAAAAGCGACTTTGAAATGCATGATACTGTTTGCAACTAATGATGTCAATGACTATAGATCTTTTCATTTGTGTTTTCAATTAGATGGTATTTACTCTGCAATTAGGGGCTTGTATTGAACGGTTATATCCTCAGCTAAGCAGATATTTGGCAGTTATTTTGCCTTGTCATGTTGTGACTGATTGTCTATCTGAATACACAGCACGTGCTGATGGTTTTATCCGTCCAAAAACATGTGGTAGCACCATTGTGTAAGGATCTGGGCTAGATCACTCGTGGTGGCACTAAACCTACATTAGTTGTACGGTAGTTTTGTTTGTTTGTTTGTTGTTTTGCTTATTAGTTTGAGTGATGGTTGAGGGTGGGGGTGAGGGGTTGATGTTGTTGTTGTGCTGCCTGTTTGCATAACACTGTTATTTTCATTTGAACTCCTTACAAATACAGCATTTTGTAAAGTCGCTGCTTCATTTATGGGCCGATGGCCTGACAAGTGTGTCTCTCTGTGTTTCTGTCTCTCTGTCTCTGTCTCTCTGTCTCTGTCTGTCTCTCTCTCTCTCTCTCTCAGTCTCTCTCTCTCTCTCTCTCTCTCTCTCTCTCTCTCTCTCTCTCTCTCTCTCTCTCTTTCTCACTGTGTCTGTCTGTCTCTCTATCTGGTTGACCCATTACTTCCAATGTTAACCTTTGTTCTTCTCTTTCTCCATGAAATCAATATATGCTCATTGTTTTGCCATGAAATCAATATGTGCTCATTGTTTTGCCATGAAATCAATATATGCTCATTGTTTTGCCATGAAAACAATATATGCTCATTGTTTCTCCATGAAATCAGTATATGCTCATTGTTTCTCCATGAAATCAATATATGCTCATTGTTTCTCCATGAAGTCAATATATGCTCATTGTTTATAAACTTGAGAAATAACTGTGGACCAGGTTTATTTATGTTTATGACCCAATGAATTTTTGTCTGTAGTATTTGAAATATTTGGAAAAATACCTTGTTTCCTTTTTCTGTTATGCGTCTTAGATTTTTTTTATAGTTCATCTGCAAACTTATGGAGTGGTACTAGCAACACTGTTTTGGTTGCTTTTCATAATGCGTGTATGTTTCATGTGGATGCAGGTGTACCCCACGTCTGTCAGAACCCTTGGTATGGGCACGGCCTCCTCCTGGGCTCGAGTTGGAGCCATGATCACTCCCTTCATTGCACAGGTAGGGTTGTTAGTTTGACAGATATGCAGATAGGTCCTCTGTTTTTTTACCCAATGTGGTAGGCAATTTTGGGGGTACACTTTCAGCAACAATGAAAGCATACATACAGGGCAGATGTATACTGGAACTCAAACAAACCTACAAAAAATACTTCAAATAAACACTGCATCTCACTCATTCATCACGCAGATAGTGGAGGGTGCAGATGATGGTCTTGCATGCTTTGTCCAAAATATGGCCATTCTCTACTCTTCATTGAGAGGGGGGCTGCTCGAAGCATCCGTTTCTGTAACACAAGCATACACTGCATGAAGCAAGCATGCACCATGCGACGCAAGCATGCACCGTGCGCCGCAACCATACACCGCGCGCCACAACCATGCACAGTGCGACACAACCATGCACTGTGCAACGCAACCATACACAGCATAACACAAGTATAAACTGGGGCCGCCCTGGCAGAATACTGGATCTGGGGCCGCCCTGGCAGAATACTGGATCAGATCCTGAGAGCTCAGCAGCCTAGGGTTCCTGCTCAAAACACTTAATTTCATGAAGATATTCCAAGTAGAACTTATTCTACAGTGACTTTTGAGTTGTGAATGTTCAAGATGGTCATTTTGAGAAAACTCTATTCAAAGATTGCATTACTTGTCACAAGAACTACCATGGAGGATATCTTACAGAAATGAAAGCTATTGCTTCACTGACATTCAAACACCCTCTAGGAACATTAAAGCATGCAGAAATACAAAAAAAAAATTCTTTCCTTAAGTGATTTGTCATGCACATTACAGGCTCATGGGAAAAAATGAAATTGTCATAGTTTCATGGAAATTTGAAAAGTGGTAGATTTTTTTCTGAGATTTCACAGCAGGGTAGCATTTAAAAACTCCCCAAAAGTGAATTTTGCATTCAAAATTAATACTTTAAAATATGCATAATGAGATACCACTGGACACATTTCTGAGATTTTCATTTTTTAACATCTATTTTTGGTTTTATCTCTGAAAGACTGCAGCAACTTAAGCTGTTTTTTCCCAGACTGCCTCACATAAGTGCTTTTACATAATTTCAGGTGTTGCTGAGTGTGTCTCAGACTGCGGCAGTGTGTGTGTACGGTACCCTGTGCATTCTGTGTGCCTTCAACTGCCTATTCTTGCCCATTGAGACCAAGGGGAGAGCACTACCTGTAAGTTTGATCATGATTAACCCTCTCCCATTCTCGGGTTTTTCTCCATTTCTTGCCTGCCATAAGGGTAGCTGGCGAAGACCCCTCACTGAAATTGTTTGTTATCTTGAGGTATGCACCTTCCTTTGATCTAGACACCTGACAATTTTCTATACTAAATTATAAAATAGATAATGCAAAGCAGTGATTAGTTCCATATGTAACAAATTAAAGAGGAATGAACAGAAAAGAAAGGGAGAGAATCTCTAACATCCACACCAACACAACAGCATGTAGTGACACCAATTCTAATTGTTTTTTATGATACAATGCAATAAAACTTTTATTCTTCTTCAGGACATTTTAATTCTGATCACACACAATTAATTATGACAAGGAATGCAAAAGTGACACTGTGTGTAGAAAATCATTAGTAAGTGCAGGCTATCACAGTCATAAGATCAAAATCTGTTTCACTCAAGAGTCAGAGCTGCCAGAATGGCTGAGTTGTGAAACCATGTTGTTCTTATCTTCGACAGTAAGAATCTTCTGATCCGTCTGCTCAGTCTGGTAAAAAAAAAATTAATGGTGAAGTGGGTTGGAGAGGTTCAGTGAAATTATGTGGGGCTTTGTGAAGAACTTTATCTCTGGACATCTATAGAAAATTGTCTCTTGGTTTGTCTAACTAACACAGTGGCTGGCTCTTCAAATGATTGGATTGACCCTTTGTTTGCCCTGTTTGAAGACAAGTGTTTGATACTCAAGGAAAATGTGTATCCTTGTCATTATTTTATTTTATTGTTTGGTTTGGTTTTGCCTTTTTATTTTATTTTTATTCTTGTTTTTATTTGCTTCTAATAAAATGCTTGAAGATATATTTAATCAACTTTTTTTTTTCTTCTGAGAAGCTTATCTGATCTGAGCATTTTCCTTGTTGTGGATGAGGACTGTATTGCTGTTCATGCCGAATTCAAACATATTGCTATAATTAATTCATGCTGTATGCATGGGGCAGAAATTGCACACCTGATAGAAGACAATGAGGGTACACTTTATCAAGCTGTGATTCATGAACACATAGAGATAAAAGGTAATGGTACTGGTTTTATATAGTGACTTAACACTCATAATTGAGGCTCAAACCACTTCACACTTTATCCACTTGATTGGTCGTTTGTATGGACATGTCATTACACTGATTTCCTCTTTTGTTTCAGCAAACTGTGACCTGGAAAGAATTGGAGGAGGTAGCAGCAACTGAAGATCTGGAGTCCAGTTGATTGCCAGCCAAGTAGTAGACACCATGTTGTTCCACCTGTGTTGTTTGCGGGCCTTCATACTTCTTCTCAGACAGACTGCATTAGCATCTGTGATGCCATCAAGGGTATTGGGAAAATCTTGATATAATGTGATGAATGTTCACCCTGACAATTCTGACCACTGAGTTTCATAAGGACAGGCTTTGTTGATGCTGTAATGTGATTTTTGTTGTGGCTGGGTGCCATGTGAATATCTGTGATCTCTCTACAGTGTGTGTGATTGTGCATGCATGTAATACTATGCAATATAGTACTCACTTTTGAAAATAGATATGGAAGTGAAAAAACTAATTATTTCTTAGTATTGAAAAGTCTTGTTATGTCTACACAATTCAAATATATATATATATATATTTCTTGAATCTAAGAGTGAGTTGACATTTGAGGACTACTTTTGCAATCTTCATATATTTTGTGAGACATGTTGGTGATGTGGTGTGTAGTTGTCCATGTTACATGGGTTAATAGGAAGCTGCTATAATGTAATCTCTTTTACTTTTTTTTCATGGGATTAAACATTTCTACTGCAATACAATACTTTAATGCATGATAAAGCTAAGAATACTCATATTTTTATATTACAAAGTTTCATGATGTTAAAAAACTTGAAGCAAGCAAAGTGATGCATGCAATTAGTGTAGTGGACATTGTACTTGCAAACACTTTGTATGATTGAAGTGGGTTTGATATTTTTGTCACATTTTGTCTAGGGATCTAGTAAGTTACATACTTATGATGTAAAATGTTTGTGGTAAAGACATGGTGCTGAAAAGTCTGAAGCAACTTTTAAAAAGAAAACAATTGTACTCATGAATGACTTCTTACTTTTTGATGTCTTGCAACATTACTACTTTTTTTACTAGCAGAATTGGAGTCTTTATTCAAGATGTTAATCATGTCATAGTTTTTGTTATCTTAATTTGTTCATGACATTAATAGCAAATATAGTATCTTCATAAAAAGCCAAGCGTGGAGTAGAGATGAAGGTAGCTATGCAACATTAGATACCTTCAAAGATATGCCCAGTCTACAGGATATACACGTTAATTAATGGACACGTGTTCATTCTCTGAATTCTGGATACCACACAATTTGATTTAGCCATTACAGCTCATGTATTGACATTACAATCTGAGTTTTCATAAATTGGAAATTGCTATAAATGGCATTTACCGGTGTATGCAATGTGTCTTGATTGAAATTACTTTTGAGAATTGAACTAACGAGATTAGAGGTGAGAATTATTTACCATGTTCTGTGCCTTTCCACTGACCACATAAGACGCTGCACTGCTCCATTTTTGGAGTGACTTTAAACCTTAACCATTTTGATATTCAGCTTTAGGCCCGTGACATGCTACCAACTCTTCCTCAGAAAATGTCTTGGGCTCAGCTGGTGGAAAGGTTTTTTTGCTGTAAATTGTATGAGATGTGATGTTGCAGTTTTTGTCGTGAGTGTAGTTTCTTTTAAACTTTTTTTTCTCATTTTTTAAATGAACCTTTCTTTCATCCAGGATATGGTGATCATGACTTGATGATTAATAATAATTTCATTCTCTGTTGACCCTCAAAATGCATTAGGGTAACACTCATTCAATCCACATGTTTTATTCCATTTGTATTCAGGGTACTTACATTTTTGTTCTTTGAAGGAGTGGTCACAAAGATTGAAAGAATGACATTCTTTGTTGTATTTATAAGGCGATACATCAGAACACATACTTAACAAACAGAAAAGAAATGAGCACGGTGCGGAAACCAACCATTGAATTGAATCCAACATTTAGGAGTAAGAACGAATCGTTTCTGCTTTGGATTTGAGAAGAAATCTTGAGCTGTGGGTGTTGTTTTTTATAAGTCGTTTGAAATTTATTTCATTCATACATAAGGCGCAACCGAATATAAGATGCATGTCCGAAAATCTGAGAAAAAAAGTATAGCCTTATAGTTTGAAAATTATGGTAAGAGCATAATGCTATTGAAAATTGAGGGTGATGCTTCAGAGAGGAGATGAGTATTGTTACAACATGTGGTTGTGACAGTGGACAGAATGTTACTTGCTACTTTGTGATTTTCTTTATTTCCATATGAGGAAATGATGCATTGCTGTACTTGTAAGACCACAACATCCCTCTTAAGCTTTTGTGATTTTCATTCATACATATTTATGTAATAGTTAAAATTCTCAAGATTTTTTTTCAACATTCCATAAGCTAATTTATTCAATAGTATTTATCATCATCATTCTAACATAAAGAACAGAAGGAAACAAAAGCGGAGTTTAGCAGTCTGTCTTTGTTGTTATCTTCAAATTGCAAAGTGCAGATGGTGCTAGATAAAACTTGCACTGTGTAGATCTCTTGTACAGTTATGTGTGCAGGTATTGCACAGATGCATGTACTTTCTCATAGATTGCCAATATTTTCAGATGGCTAAGTTTAGAACCTGAATGGAAAGTGATTTCTCCTTATCAATGAAATAATATTATAAGTTCTTCAAGGTGTATATCTTGTATTTATGAGGGAATAACTGGAGTGTCATTTGAGGTTTCATGTGTTTAGTTTTTCCTTGTTCTTGCGTGTATCTCCCTGGTCCCTGATCTTGGGCGTATTCTTGGCATCTCCTTGCAAGACAAAGTCTCAAACACTGAGGTCGTAGAGAGAACTGGCTCACTCAGCATGCATCATCTGCTGCGCAAGAGATGCCTGAGATGGCTTAGCCATGTCTGTGGCATGGGGGATGGCCGCGATCCAAAGGATCTCCTGTATGGTTGCCCTCCTTCAGGATCCTGACCAGCTGGCTGCCCCCAGCTGCGCTACAAGGATGTATGCAAAAGAGATTTGATTCTCACAGGCATCGAGGCAGACAGCCGGGAACTCCTTGGAGAGCAGCTGTTGGAGAGCTGTTGGAGAGAGCTTCGGGCAAGGCAAGATAAGGGGCATCTACAGGTGGAAGGCGAAAGGAGCTGAAGGTAACAGAAGCAGGATGGACGAACCTCCTCTTCGCCATCTGGCTTCATCTGCATATGGTTCAGGAGGGACTGCCAATCCATGACTGAAGTGAACAACCACTGTTGACGCTGCTCAGGGACAGAGAGATGACGCTGCTCAGGGACAGAGAGATGACACTGCTCAGGGACAGAGAGACCCTCCTGTGCGGAACCATGGTTTTGCAAGATCTAGGAATGTCTACTGGTGCTACTACCTGATCATGCCTCCTGGTTTGCTTGCAAGAAAACCAAGAAACCGCTATTATGGTAAATATATGGCTCCTTGAATCATACTTTTGCAGTTTAAATGCTCTCTGCCTCTAGTGAAACAGAAAGGGTAGCCACTGCATGATCCTTTGCTTTATGAAATGTTTTAATAGCAATCTTTTCATGGGGTAGATTTGAAAGGTGCTAGAACTGGAACTCACTGCCATGGATGCTCTAGGTAGCCATGTATAATGTATACCTTGTAAGTGAATGAATTTTTCTTGATATATCCAAGTTGCGCAAAATATGAACAGTCTAGAATTATCACACAGAGCAGGCATATCATATCTTTAGTCTAGAACTTCCCTGTGGTTGAGTTGGGTGAGGATTGGGGGGGGGGGGGTTCCTCACTCCACAAGTTATTGTGAGCTTTCATGACCACCTAGTATTCTGGCATAAAATACTCTCTAACATTACATCAATAAGACATGAAATGAACAGTTAACCACATGCACTGTAAGCTTCAAAGACTGTTGGTGTCTCCAATCGATGTTGATCACCTGCGGGAGTATCCATTTCAGGAACTGTTGATGGCTGAATACCTTCTGATAATCATTTACAGTTGCTTGGGGAAAATTTACTGGGTTGGCTGGTTTTGCTGTGGTTGGGTGTGCAGTGATGTTGTGTAAGATTTCTGGAAGTGGGGATAATGCTGCTTTTGAATCTTTACCAGATCTGACCACCATTGATGATGCTTTAGATTATTTACGTTTACATATTAGTTTGTTTTTTTTACTGTTTATTCTTAATTGTTGAACATTTCCAGCCTGGGGATTGTGATTATTGCATTCAAAAGCAAGAGAAAGGAGAGAGAGAGAGAGAGAGAGAGAGAGAGAGAGAGAGAGAGAGAGAGAGAGAGAGAGAGAGAGAGAGAGAGAGAGAGAGAGAGAGACACAGAGAGAGACAGATAATGTGTATTTGGTTGTGCAATCTGCATGGTGCAGAAGTGATTCAAGCATAATTTATGTGTGATCTGCATATGTGCTTGTTTCAATGGGTTTTTTTAACGGTTTTGGGGTTATGTTGTTTGTTGAAACTCTATTTTCGCAAGAAAATTTTCATTAAATATGTTTGTGGATTGATCTATTGTGTTACTTTTGTATGTGTCCTGCCTATATATGCAACTGTTGGCATTTGTGTTGAGGAAATTAAACTTCAGGAGAAGTGGCCGGGACAACTGACAATCTTCAGAGAAAAAGCTGCAGTCTTCAAGAAGTGTCTCGGCCTTCTCTCTTTGGCACTGAAGGGCATGGGCCACACCTGGGGTCATGACCTTAGATACCCGCCATCTGCAATGCAAAAGCACAAACGAGCATGTGGGAAACCCAGCCACCTATGCTCAAGGACTGCTTCAGTTATGATAGACAGACCTGTTTACTCATAAAATTTCACTATATTATGGTTCGTTTGTTTTCCAGTCTGTAATATATCCAGTTCATGGGGCCCCCTGTGGGTTGGGGGTCAGAATAGACCCACCGCGTCTTCCTATGCAAATCATAAGAGGTGAATAGCTAGGAACATTGTGACTTGATTTGTGAAAACTCTAAACTATTCTAGTGATTTTCGTGCTTAATGGCCTTACATAGCCTACAAATGGGGATAGGCAGTCAAACTCACTCACTTCCTCCCTCCCTCTCTCCCTCCCTCCCTCCCTCCCTCCCTCCCTCCCTCCCTCCCTCCCTCCTAGTTCTGGGTTCTCAGTTTCGGTATCATGCTTTGTGATGTTTTGGCACTGAATTCTCGGATAATTCAATGCACCAAACACTGCCCCTGGTCCGACTAAAAGCTGAAAATACTGTAACTTAAGATATTACAAGCTTGCGTGTGTGTGTGTGTGTGTGTGTGTGTGTGTGTGTGTGTGTGTGTGTGTGTGTGTGTGTGCGTGTGTGTGTAAACTGTTATCTGTATTTGAGTGTAAACAGGTCTGGATACACTCTAAATTTACATTAAAGCATGAAATGTGAGGAAAATGTACATCTTTTATCTGATAGAGCAACAAAAACGTCACATTATGGGGTGGGCAGATCACAGAACAAAGAGCTAGTCCCCATGGCATTTGGCATGTATATGTGGGAGTTTAATGGGAGCTGCCTTTTGAACTGGCAAATGAGATTCACAGTTGGCTGCGCTAGTGCTGATCTTGCATACACGTCTGTATCAATTTTCATCATCTTGCGTCTGATATGAGGACTTGTAGTGCTGTGAACAGTGACAGAAAGGACTATGAATGGTGTGAACTATGTCTGTGACAACAAGGATTAACATGTGAGAGTGTGTGTGTGTGTGGGGGGGGGGGGGGGGGGGGGGGGGGGAGTGCACGGTTTATGCGTTGATGATCATGTATGTGTGCTGTGTGAGTGTGGTTGTTGATGTGCACGCCTGCCTCTTGTTGGTATTGTGATGCAGGATGAAGAACATGATTGGGGGGGGGGGGGGGGGGGGGGGGGGGGGGGGGCTTGTACATGTGTTTTGGTTGAAGTATGTGTGATTGCGTAACGATGATTGTTTGATGTGCATGCTTGTGTCTTTTGTTCCTTCTGTGATTACTTGTTGCGGTGTAAAATGTTTCTCTATTAAATTGAATGATGTAGCGCTAAATGTGTCCTATCTTATTGTGTCTTTCTGTTTTTACTCCATAACTTGAGTGATGTGATTGAGTTAATTAATGTTGAACTTCTTGTATGTTTCTGTTTTTGTGTGTATGTATTATGTTTTTGCCACCGACAAAACGAATTTCCTTGTACAATGAGGACAATAAAGTATCTTGTATCTTGTATATTTAGCCATCAGAAGTAGAGGATATGTCCACGTAATTTTGATCAGAATGTTTTTTGATCGAAACAATGTGTGTACACCATTACTCGCATAATCGACATGCAAAACATAATTATGCAAAGTGCCTTTTCAATGGTCCCCCTGTGGGTTGGAAGCAAGAAAATACCCACCGCTTCTCCCAGGCATTTTGTAAGAGGCGAATAATTTGGGAAATCGTGACTTGTTTTTTCTGAAACAATTGTTTTTTCGTGATTGCAAATGCTGATAGGCTATAGAGCTCGCTCACTCCAACCATCCATCGGTCCCTCCATCCGTCCGTCCGTCCATCCGTCCGTCCGTCCATCCATCCATCCATCCATCTATCCATCTATCCATCCATCCATCCATCCTTTTCAATGGACGAATTGGGGCAAACATCAAATCCTGCTAGCTACATAATCCAGAAACTGCGTACTACATGTATTAGTTTGTAGATGCAGGATATAGTGGACAGAAAGCCGAAGTGCATTAGAGAAACTTTATTCGTTGGACCTCGGTACACACTTGTCATGTTGTAGAACTGGAAACTTTGTAGGGCACTCCGCTTGCGAGCATGAGAATCAGCAAGACTCCCTGGAAATGATGACGTCATCAACGGCCACCCAGCTGCCAAACCTCTCACCAATGGCAGCCTCAAAGATGATCTGCAAATCAGAAGAATGATTTCATCAGAATGCATGTTGTGGTGACTGCATTTATTTCGAAGTGTGGGTATGTTTATGTGTGTGAGAGAGAGTGAGTGAGTTAGAGTTTCACTGCATGATATGGTAACCACGCCATAGTGCCTGATAGCCAATGCAGGTTGGGTTACATACATTTCTTTGCTGATACACATAATACACACATACATACACATACAATCACGCACACATACACACACATACATACATACACATATATACACGCATATACATATATATATATATATATATATATATACATATACATATATATATATATATATATATGTCTCTCTCTCTCTCTCTCTCTCCCCCCCCAATTTAGGATACCCTGTGGAAGTAAACGCAAAACATCAAATTGCAAGGCCACTTTCCTACCCTGTACCAAAGGGCAATATTCCAATGACGCACCTCGAAGTCTTTGTCTGGTCGGATCTGGACGACTTCCCGCTGCCACCCTTGCTCGACGTTGCCTGGTGATGTCCACAGCGTCGTGACGTCATCCTGGCTCGAAAGGCGCATGAGCACGCGTAGTGCGCCTGAGAAGGCATCCGCTCTGTACCGGAAAAAGAGGCAGCGTCCCGAGGGCGTGGCCTGGTAGCTAGGCGACACAACACGCGCCACATCATCCCACCGCCATGTTGGAGTCGCCTCCACGAACAGGAAACCTGATGGAAAATGTCACGCCATTCACTCCTAGAAGAAAGCTGGGCGTTGCACGAATTTGTAAATCAAATTGAGATTGTACGTATTGGCTTTTACTATCACACCTACTGGGGCGCATGATTTTGAATTCCGAAAAACATTAATCCGCTCTTGGTACGGATGGACAATGCAAAATTAAGATTGCAGTTTGAATCTCCCCGGTTAGCTTATTTCCTCCTCTCCCTCTCCCTCTCTCTCTCTCTCTCTCTCTCTCTCTCTCTCTCTCTCTCTCTCTCTTGTGCGTATGCCCGTAAGAAAATGTTCTCCATGAATCCATAGACGAATGAACACAGGCAAGTATCGGTTTAGTTAACAGAGGTAAGGCGTAGTTTTCTTCCTCAACATGTGCGATGACAATGGTCAAGGCAGATGGATGTTTCGATTCCCTATTGTAGCTGAAAAATATCAGAACGTCTGTTGATTGGTGTTAAAGTAGAAAAGCGTAGCGTCTTACGTTTTCGAATTCTAATACCATTACTTCGAAAAGTAGTTCACGAAATTGATTGATAAGGATGGTCCATTGTGCTCTTACCGTCTTTTGTATCGACTTCATCAGCGTCTGCCTCGTTGAATGTTCTGACGACCCACTTGTACGTAGCCTTCACGTCACCTTGGTAACCACACATGTTGTCTTGAAAGGTGCACACCTCATGGTTCCTTGGTGCCGTCAAGCCTGAATACACAAGTTTGATTTATTCAATTAAATTTTCGAATTGTATGGAGAAAATGTTTGGGGGAATTCAAACTCTTTGGAAATAATATTTTGTTGAATGCAAGAATTATTTTAAAAACTGAAAACACTTGCATAAAAATGCTGCCTAAAGTCAACATGACCTGACACAACTGGATAGTCATTGCTTAATGCTGATAAACTTTAACCAATTAATGAGGCCAAATTCTGATATAAAAGGTATTTAATGAGCCTACTCGTGTACATGTATGTTTACCGGAATTCATGTAAATGGTCATCGCCAAATAGGCCTACCAACTGTGCTCCATCACTGTGTGCGTAGACAATCTGAAGAACAAGCGTCTCATTCTAAACGTTTATTCACACTGCCAGTGTACCTCAAACCTCACGATATTGTTGTAGCAGTTTTTGTTTATGAGCCCAATCAACTGTATATTTCGAGGAAAGAAAACTTCTACTTACTTCTCTTGAAGTCAGACAGGCAGAGCGGAAACTTGTCGGACCACACGGCTTTGCCAGGCTGGTCCAGACACGTGATGCGGGAAGAGCCAATCAGGTGGAAGCCTGGGTCGCAATTGTAGGAGACATGATGGCCTACGCTGTTGCCATCCACCATCACGGCCCCATGCGCTATCAATGGCGGCTGTGAGCAAGCCTTGTCTACACACACAAAGAAGCAGATTGATAGATAAACAAATCTAAAAGAGTTTGGTATGGCAACACATAGGTCTTGTCTGTACACACAAAGAAGCAGATTGAAAGACACATAGATGTAAAGGTAAAGGCGTGGTTTTGTATGGCAACACATAGGTCTTGTCTGTACACACAAAGAAGCAGATTGAAAGACACATAGATGTCAAAGGAAAGGCGTGGTTTTGTATGGCAACACATAGGTCTTGTCTACACACACAAAGAAGCAGATTGAAAGACACATAGATGTCAAAGGAAAAGGCGTGGTTTTGTATGGCAACACATAGGTCGTGTCTGTACACACAAAGAAGCAGACTAAAAGACACATAGATGTCAAAGGAAAAGGCGTGGTTTTGTATGGCAACACATAGGTCGTGTCTCTACACACAAAGAAGCAGACTAAAAGACACATAGATGGACAAGGTAAAGGCGTGGTTTTGTATGGCAAAACACATAGGTCGTGTCTGTACACACAAAGAAGCAGACTAAAAGACACATAGATGTACAAGGTAAAGGCGTGGTTTTGTATGGCAACACATAGGTCGTGTCTGTACACACAAAGAAGCAGACTAAAGACACATAGATGTACTAGGTAAAGGCGTGGTTTTGTATGGCAACACATAGGTCGTGTCTGTACACACAAAGAAGCAGACTGAAAGACACATAGATGTCAAAGGTAAAGGCGTGGTTTTGTATGGCAACACATAGGTCGTGTCTGTACACACAAAGAAGCAGATTGAAAGACACATAGATGTCAAAGGTAAAGGCGTGGTTTTGTATGGCAACACATAGGTCGTGTCTGTACACACAAAGAAGCAGATTGAAAGACACATAGATGTCAAAGGTAAAGGCGTGGTTTTGTATGGCGACACATAGGTCGTGTCTGTACACACAAAGAAGCAGACTGAAAGACACATACATGTCAAAGGTAAAGGCGTGGTTTTGTATGGCAACACATAGGTCGTGTCTGTACACACAAAGAAGCAGATTGAAAGACACATAGATGTAAAGGTAAAGGCGTGGTTTTGTATGGCAACACATAGGTCGTGTCTGTACACACAAAGAAGCAGATTGAAAGACACATAGATGTCAAAGGTAAAGGCGTGGTTTTGTATGGCAACACATAGGTCGTGTCTGTACACACAAAGAAGCAGATTGAAAGACACATAGATGTAAAGGTAAAGGCGTGGTTTTGTATGGCAACACATAGGTCGTGTCTGTACACACAAAGAAGCAGACTGAAAGACACATAGATGTCAAAGGTAAAGGCGTGGTTTTGTATGGCAACACATAGGTCGTGTCTGTACACACAAAGAAGCAGACTGAAAGACACATAGATGTCAAAGGTAAAGGCGTGGTTTTGTATGGCAACACATAGGTCGTGTCTGTACACACAAAGAAGCAGTATGAAAGACACATAGATGTCAAAGGTAAAGGCGTGGTTTTGTATGGCAACACATAGGTCGTGTCTGTACACACAAAGAAGCAGATTGAAAGACACATAGATGTCAAAGGTAAAGGCGTGGTTTTGTATGGCAACACATAGGTCGTGTCTGTACACACAAAGAAGCAGATTGAAAGACACATAGATGTCAAAGGTAAAGGCGTGGTTTTGTATGGCAACACATAGGTCGTGTCTGTACACACAAAGAAGCAGACTGAAAGACACATAGATGTCAAAGGTAAAGGCGTGGTTTTGTATGGCAACACATAGGTCGTGTCTGTACACACAAAGAAGCAGACTGAAAGACACATAGATGTCAAAGGTAAAGGCGTGGTTTTGTATGGCAACACATAGGTCGTGTCTGTACACACAAAGAAGCAGATTGAAAGACACATAGATGTCAAAGGTAAAGGCGTGGGTTTGTATGGCAACACATAGGTCGTGTCTGTACACACAAAGAAGCAGATTGAAAGACACATAGATGTCAAAGGTAAAGGCGTGGTTTTGTATGGCAACACATAGGTCGTGTCTGTACACACAAAGAAGCAGACTAAAAGACACATAGATGTCAAAGGTAAAGGCGTGGGTTTGTATGGCAACACACAGGTCTTGTCTGTACATACAAAGAAGCAGATTGAAAGACACATAGATGTAAAGGTAAAGGCGTGGTTTTCTGTGGCAACACATAGGTCGTGTCTGTACACACAAAGAAGCAGATTGAAAGACACATAGATGTCAAAGGTAAAGGCGTGGTTTTGTATGGCAACACATAGGTCGTGTCTGTACACACAAAGAAGCAGATTGAAAGACACATAGATGTCAAAGGTAAAGGCGTGGTTTTGTATGGCAACACATAGGTCGTGTCTGTACACACAAAGAAGCAGACTGAAAGACACATAGATGTCAAAGGTAAAGGCGTGGTTTTGTATGGCAACACATAGGTCGTGTCTGTACACACAAAGAAGCAGATTGAAAGACACATAGATGTCAAAGGTAAAGGCGTGGTTTTGTATGGCAACACATAGGTCGTGTCTGTACACACAAAGAAGCAGATTGAAAGACACATAGATGTAAAGGTAAAGGCGTGGTTTTGTATGGCAACACATAGGTCGTGTCTGTACACACAAAGAAGCAGATTGAAAGACACATAGATGTCAAAGGTAAAGGCGTGGTTTTGTATGGCAACACATAGGTCGTGTCTGTACACACAAAGAAGCAGACTGAAAGACACATACATGTCAAAGGTAAAGGCGTGGTTTTGTATGGCAACACATAGGTCGTGTCTGTACACACAAAGAAGCAGACTGAAAGACACATAGATGTCAAAGGTAAAGGCGTGGTTTTGTATGGCAACACATAGGTCGTGTCTGTACACACAAAGAAGCAGATTGAAAGACACATAGATGTCAAAGGTAAAGGCGTGGTTTTGTATGGCAACACATAGGTCGTGTCTGTACACACAAAGAAGCAGACTAAAAGACACATAGATGTCAAAGGTAAAGGCGTGGGTTTGTATGGCAACACACAGGTCTTGTCTGTACATACAAAGAAGCAGATTGAAAGACACATAGATGTAAAGGTAAAGGCGTGGTTTTCTGTGGCAACACATAGGTCGTGTCTGTACACACAAAGAAGCAGATTGAAAGACACATAGATGTCAAAGGTAAAGGCGTGGTTTTGTATGGCAACACATAGGTCGTGTCTGTACACACAAAGAAGCAGATTGAAAGACACATAGATGTCAAAGGTAAAGGCGTGGTTTTGTATGGCAACACATAGGTCGTGTCTGTACACACAAAGAAGCAGATTGAAAGACACATAGATGTCAAAGGTAAAGGCGTGGTTTTGTATGGCAACACATAGGTCGTGTCTGTACACACAAAGAAGCAGATTGAAAGACACATAGATGTAAAGGTAAAGGCGTGGTTTTGTATGGCAACACATAGGTCGTGTCTGTACACACAAAGAAGCAGATTGAAAGACACATAGATGTCAAAGGTAAAGGCGTGGTTTTGTATGGCAACACATAGGTCGTGTCTGTACACACAAAGAAGCAGATTGAAAGACACATAGATGTAAAGGTAAAGGCGTGGTTTTGTATGGCAACACATAGGTCGTGTCTGTACACACAAAGAAGCAGATTGAAAGACACATAGATGTCAAAGGTAAAGGCGTGGTTTTGTATGGCAACACATAGGTCGTGTCTGTACACACAAAGAAGCAGATTGAAAGACACATAGATGTAAAGGTAAAGGCGTGGTTTTGTATGGCAACACATAGGTCGTGTCTGTACACACAAAGAAGCAGATTGAAAGACACATAGATGTCAAAGGTAAAGGCGTGGTTTTGTATGGCAACACATAGGTCGTGTCTGTACACACAAAGAAGCAGATTGAAAGACACATAGATGTCAAAGGTAAAGGCGTGGTTTTGTATGGCAACACATAGGTCGTGTCTGTACACACAAAGAAGCAGATTGAAAGACACATAGATGTCAAAGGTAAAGGCGTGGTTTTGTATGGCAACACATAGGTCGTGTCTGTACACACAAAGAAGCAGATTGAAAGACACATAGATGTCAAAGGTAAAGGCGTGGTTTTGTATGGCAACACATAGGTCGTGTCTGTACACACAAAGAAGCAGATTGAAAGACACATAGATGTCAAAGGTAAAGGCGTGGTTTTGTATGGCAACACATAGGTCGTGTCTGTACACACAAAGAAGCAGATTGAAAGACACATAGATGTCAAAGGTAAAGGCGTGGTTTTGTATGGCAACACATAGGTCGTGTCTGTACACACAAAGAAGCAGATTGAAAGACACATAGATGTCAAAGGTAAAGGCGTGGTTTTGTATGGCAACACATAGGTCGTGTCTGTACACACAAAGAAGCAGATTGAAAGACACATAGATGTCAAAGGTAAAGGCGTGGGTTTGTATGGCAACACATAGGTCGTGTCTGTACACACAAAGAAGCAGATTGAAAGACACATAGATGTCAAAGGTAAAGGCGTGGGTTTGTATGGCAACACATAGGTCGTGTCTGTACACACAAAGAAGCAGATTGAAAGACACATAGATGTCAAAGGTAAAGGCGTGGTTTTGTATGGCAACACATAGGTCGTGTCTGTACACACAAAGAAGCAGATTGAAAGACACATAGATGTAAAGGTAAAGGCGTGGTTTTGTATGGCAACACATAGGTCGTGTCTGTACACACAAAGAAGCAGACTGAAAGACACATAGATGTCAAAGGTAAAGGCGTGGTTTTGTATGGCAACACATAGGTCGTGTCTGTACACACAAAGAAGCAGATTGAAAGACACATAGATGTAAAGGTAAAGGCGTGGTTTTGTATGGCAACACATAGGTCGTGTCTGTACACACAAAGAAGCAGACTGAAAGACACATAGATGTCAAAGGTAAAGGCGTGGTTTTGTATGGCAACACATAGGTCGTGTCTGTACACACAAAGAAGCAGACTGAAAGACACATAGATGTAAAGGTAAAGGCGTGGTTTTCTGTGGCAACACATAGGTCGTGTCTGTACACACACAGAAGCAGATTGAAAGACACATAGATGTAAAGGTAAAGGCGTGGTTTTCTGTGGCAACACATAGGTCGTGTCTGTACACACAAAGAAGCAGATTGAAAGACACATAGATGTCAAAGGTAAAGGCGTGGTTTTCTGTGGCAACACATAGGTCGTGTCTGTACACACAAAGAAGCAGATTGAAAGACACATAGATGTCAAAGGTAAAGGCGTGGTTTTGTATGGCAACACATAGGTCGTGTCTGTACACACAAAGAAGCAGATTGAAAGACACATAGATGTCAAAGGTAAAGGCGTGGTTTTGTATGGCAACACATAGGTCGTGTCTGTACACACAAAGAAGCAGATTGAAAGACACATAGATGTCAAAGGTAAAGGCGTGGTTTTGTATGGCAACACATAGGTCGTGTCTGTACACACAAAGAAGCAGATTGAAAGACACATAGATGTCAAAGGTAAAGGCGTGGGTTTGTATGGCAACACATAGGTCGTGTCTGTACACACACAGAAGCAGATTGAAAGACACATAGATGTAAAGGTAAAGGCGTGGTTTTCTGTGGCAACACATAGGTCGTGTCTGTACACACAAAGAAGCAGATTGAAAGACACATAGATGTCAAAGGTAAAGGCGTGGGTTTGTATGGCAACACATAGGTCTTGTCTGTACACACAAAGAAGCAGATTGAAAGACACATAGATGTCAAAGGTAAAGGCGTGGGTTTGTATGTCAACACACAGGTCGTGTCTGTACACACAAAGAAGCAGATTGAAAGACACATAGATGTCAAAGGTAAAGGCGTGGGTTTGTATGGCAACACATAGGTCGTGTCTGTACACACAAAGAAGCAGATTGAAAGACACATAGATGTAAAGGTAAAGGCGTGGTTTTGTATGGCATTACATAGGTCGTGTCTGTACACACAAAGAAGCAGACTGAAAGACACATAGATGTCAAAGGTAAAGGCGTGGTTTTGTATGGCAACACATAGGTGGTGTCTGTACACACAAAGAAGCAGATTGAAAGACACATAGATGTAAAGATAAAGGCGTGGTTTTGTATGGCAACACATAGGTCGTGTCTGTACACACAAAGAAGCAGACTGAAAGACACATAGATGTCAAAGGTAAAGGCGTGGTTTTGTATGGCAACACATAGGTCGTGTCTGTACACACAAAGAAGCAGACTAAAAGACACATAGATGTAAAGGTAAAGGCGTGGTTTTCTGTGGCAACACATAGGTCGTGTCTGTACACACACAGAAGCAGATTGAAAAACACATAGATGTAAAGGTAAAGGCGTGGTTTTCTGTGGCAACACATAGGTCGTGTCTGTACACACAAAGAAGCAGATTGAAAGACACATAGATGTCAAAGGTAAAGGCGTGGTTTTCTGTGGCAACACATAGGTCGTGTCTGTACACACAAAGAAGCAGATTGAAAGACACATAGATGTAAAGGTAAAGGCGTGGTTTTCTGTGGCAACACATAGGTCGTGTCTGTACACACAAAGAAGCAGATTGAAAGACACATAGATGTCAAAGGTAAAGGCGTGGGTTTGTATGGCAACACATAGGTCGTGTCTGTACACACAAAGAAGCAGACTGAAAGACACATAGATGTAAAGGTAAAGGCGTGGTTTTGTATGGCAACACATAGGTCGTGTCTGTACACACACAGAAGCAGATTGAAAGACACATAGATGTAAAGGTAAAGGCGTGGTTTTCTGTGGCAACACATAGGTCGTGTCTGTACACACAAAGAAGCAGATTGAAAGACACATAGATGTCAAAGGTAAAGGCGTGGTTTTCTGTGGCAACACATAGGTCGTGTCTGTACACAAAAAGAAGCAGATTGAAAGACACATAGATGTAAAGGTAAAGGCGTGGTTTTCTGTGGCAACACATAGGTCGTGTCTGTACACACAAAGAAGCAGATTGAAAGACACATAGATGTCAAAGGTAAAGGCGTGGTTTTCTGTGGCAACACATAGGTCGTGTCTGTACACACAAAGAAGCAGATTGAAAGACACATAGATGTCAAAGGTAAAGGCGTGGTTTTCTGTGGCAACACATAGGTCGTGTCTGTACACACAAAGAAGCAGATTGAAAGACACATAGATGTAAAGGTAAAGGCGTGGTTTTCTGTGGCAACACATAGGTCGTGTCTGTACACACAAAGAAGCAGATTGAAAGACACATAGATGTAAAGGTAAAGGCGTGGTTTTGTATGGCAACACATAGGCCGTGTCTGTACACACAAAGAAGCAGACTGAAAGACACATAGATGTAAAGGTAAAGGCGTGGTTTTGTATGGCAACACATAGGTCGTGTCTGTACATACAAAGAAGCAGATTGAAAGACACATAGATGTCAAAGGTAAAGGCGTGGTTTTGTATGGCAACACATAGGTCGTGTCTGTACACACAAAGAAGCAGATTGAAAGACACATAGATGTCAAAGGTAAAGGCGTGGTTTTGTATGGCAACACATAGGCCGTGTCTGTACACACAAAGAAGCAGATTGAAAGACACATAGATGTCAAAGGTAAAGGCGTGGGTTTGTATGGCAACACATAGGTCGTGTCTGTACACACAAAGAAGCAGATTGAAAGACACATAGATGTCAAAGGTAAAGGCGTGGTTTTGTATGGCAACACATAGGTCGTGTCTGTACACACAAAGAAGCAGATTGAAAGACACATAGATGTAAAGGTAAAGGCGTGGTTTTCTGTGGCAACACATAGGTCGTGTCTGTACACACAAAGAAGCAGATTGAAAGACACATAGATGTAAAGGTAAAGGCGTGGGTTTGTATGGCAACACACAGGTCGTGTCTGTACATACAAAGAAGCAGATTGAAAGACACATAGATGTAAAGGTAAAGGCGTGGTTTTGTATGGCAACACATAGGTCGTGTCTGTACATACAAAGAAGCAGATTGAAAGACACATAGATGTCAAAGGTAAAGGCGTGGTTTTGTATGGCAACACATAGGTCGTGTCTGTACACACAAAGAAGCAGATTGAAAGACACATAGATGTCAAAGGTAAAGGCGTGGTTTTCTGTGGCAACACATAGGTCGTGTCTGTACACACAAAGAAGCAGATTGAAAGACACATAGATGTCAAAGGTAAAGGCGTGGTTTTGTATGGCAACACATAGGTCGTGTCTGTACACACAAAGAAGCAGATTGAAAGACACATAGATGTCAAAGGTAAAGGCGTGGTTTTGTATGGCAACACACAGGTCGTGTCTGTACACACAAAGAAGCAGATTGAAAGACACATAGATGTCAAAGGTAAAGGCGTGGGTTTGTATGGCAACACATAGGTCGTGTCTGTACACACAAAGAAGCAGATTGAAAGACACATAGATGTCAAAGGTAAAGGCGTGGTTTTGTATGGCAACACACAGGTCTTGTCTGTACACACAAAGAAGCAGACTAAAAGACACATAGATGTCAAAGGTAAAGGCGTGGGTTTGTATGGCGACACATAGGCCGTGTCTGTACACACAAAGAAGCAGATTGAAAGACACATAGATGTCAAAGGTAAAGGCGTGGTTTTGTATGGCAACACACAGGTCTTGTCTGTACACACAAAGAAGCAGACTAAAAGACACATAGATGTCAAAGGTAAAGGCGTGGGTTTGTATGGCGACACATAGGCCGTGTCTGTACACACAAAGAAGCAGACTGAAAGACACATAGATGTCAAAGGTAAAGGCGTGGTTTTGTATGGCAACACACAGGTCGTGTCTGTACACACAAAGAAGCAGATTGAAAGACACATAGATGTAAAGGTAAAGGCGTGGTTTTGTATGGCAACACACAGGTCGTGTCTGTACACACAAAGAAGCAGACTGAAAGACACATAGATGTAAAGGTAAAGGCGTGGGTTTGTATGGCGACACATAGGCCGTGTCTGTACACACAAAGAAGCAGATTGAAAGACACATAGATGTAAAGGTAAAGGCGTGGGTTTGTATGGCGACACATAGGCCGTGTCTGTACACACAAAGAAGCAGATTGAAAGACACATAGATGTAAAGGTAAAGGCGTGGGTTTGTATGGCGACACATAGGCCGTGTCTGTACACACAAAGAAGCAGATTGAAAGACACATAGATGTAAAGGTAAAGGCGTGGGTTTGTATGGCGACACATAGGCCGTGTCTGTACACACAAAGAAGCAGATTGAAAGACACATAGATGTAAAGGTAAAGGCGTGGGTTTGTATGGCGACACATAGGCCGTGTCTGTACACACAAAGAAGCAGACTGAAAGACACATAGATGTCAAAGGTAAAGGCGTGGTTTTGTATGGCAACACATAGGTCGTGTCTGTACACACAAAGAAGCAGATTGAAAGACACATAGATGTCAAAGGTAAAGGCGTGGGTTTGTATGGCAACACATAGGTCGTGTCTGTACACACAAAGAAGCAGATTGAAAGACACATAGATGTCAAAGGTAAAGGCGTGGTTTTGTATGGCAACACATAGGCCGTGTCTGTACACACAAAGAAGCAGACTGAAAGACACAGAGATGTCAAAGTAAAGGCGTGGGTTTGTATGGAACACA